>JASDQU010754384.1:0-13247 GCA_032191745.1 Picea mariana | reverse complement strand
CTCCGTCTTATATACAAGCAGAGAGAAGAGTGGTTGAAGGGAAAGACAAAGATGTGGGATGTGTTTTCTGATGATAAGGGTTTGAACAACAGTGTTGAGTTGGCATTAGCCAACTTGGATCTTAATGAACTAGTGCTAGATCCGATCACTTTTGATGATGGTGATCCTCTTGAGGAGTCATCCTCCAGAGTCCACATCAACAAATGCACGGATTGAATTGGATATAGGGGAGGAGGATGGAGGAGAGAGCAATGGTAGTGATGCCAATCTTGATGATTATGACATGGAGGACTACTGACAATCACGACTCATGAGCTATGAGATTCTTCCATCTACGGTTCTAGTATCTACCCTATGGCTATTTTGTATTTTTCATTGGCATTCCCACCTATAGTATCAGTGACTCTAACTTAGTATGTTATTTGATGTTGTAGAGGCCATTTGGAGCCTCATTGATTATGTATTTATGTTCCGATCTCTAGATATGTATTGCACTTGGTGTCGTTTTGATATATTCATGAGCATACTTTGGATATGTTGTCTCTAATTGTATCTAATGCTTTGGAAACATGATTTAAAATCTTAAAAATATATTTTTTTCATTAAAATTTAAATATTTTATGTATTTTTTAAAAAACCGGTTCCTTGAAACCGGTTCCGGTTCCGGTTCAGGTTGGACCCTCGACCGGTTCCGGTACCGCTTTCGGTTTTTAAAACATTGCTTGTATCTGCTAAATCTCAACAAAATGAATCAGTAATCTTCAGGGTGGTGATATCACCCCTCGCTCATATATGATATAATGGAATAAAAGTAAACATGCATATATACAAAATGAAAGAATACAGAATGAAACTACACTACACTAGCATGATATGCAGATGGTATATACAATGGATGAAAATGCCTACCTACCTCTACTTACTTGTTGGTTGAATGCTAGGTGTAGTCAAATAACCAATGAAACCATCCTAGCAATATCTCATAATACTTGCCTATGTGCTTCATCATAAACCAAAACAATGATAAGTTAAGCACAAAAATAACATGAGTTAGAAAATGTATTGCATCATCGAAAATCGTAAAGTCTAGCTCATGGAGGCGAGAGGGAGGGATAAATTATGCCAAGTCACATTTCTAGTAAAGTGCTCAATCCATCTCAGAAAGGCATCGTGAAAAATCAAAAGCTCAAAAAACTGACTCAAAGAGTCTGGAGGTTGGCTACCTTGGATGTCATCACATCCAGAAGTTTGGGAAAGGACCAGTAAGAACCTAGAGAATGATTGGCAAATTTCTAAGGGAAAGTTGAAAGAGTGATACAATAAACTTCTTTTTAAGGCTTTCAACCTACCCTTGAATTCTAAAAGAAGCCTTTCATTTTAAAGTTTTCAACCTACCCTTGAAAAGGTACCCAAATATCAACACATATTGTATAAAAGTATTAGTGGGAGTCTCTGAACAGAGAATGATAATGGTCATGGATCTCATAATAGGTAGGGCATTTGAACATAAAATGTTCCTATGACTTAGGCTCCTGCTGACACAATTTGCAACTACGATGTTCCTTTGGAAGATGATGGTCCACCTGTTGAATTTTCACTATGTTAGGCTCAAGCATGAGGTTTATTTCATTTAGCATGTACTTGAACCATAAACAAATGTAGCTACACCATACACAAGTGTTGCAATAACCAAGATCAGAAGAAGAAATACCATGCACAAGATACACAAGATTTATCCTGGGAAACCCTTCTACTCAAGGGAAGAAAACCCAACAATCCTTTGCTATATTCTCAAGAGAAGATCCCCCAACCATAAAACCCTAATGCACACAAGAGGGTGCTCTACCACCTTGAAACTAGCGCCCAAGAGAGGTGCGCACTTCAGCCTTACAAGTGTTTGCTGAAATTCCGAAATGACAAGTGACAAGTGACAAGTGTGAGAGTGTGTGTTTCCTCAATGGGGAAATCACCTCCATTTATACTAGACCAGACACAACAATAGGTGTGTCTATTGGCACAACAGGGTCGACCTCAATAACTCAGAAATGTAATTATTTATTATAATAAACATTAATTATCTTTCACATATGGTGGGGCTGACTTGTACCCTTTACATCACAATTAGGGTTACAAGTAAATCTTACACTTAGACAATATAGCAAGGGATCCACACGTCCACTAGTGCTCAGCCACTAGGGACATGTCCACCTGTGCTCAGTGAAAGGTACGTCATACTCAACAGATCTTTATCTCAGTTGAGTCCACAGGAGAATCATCTGGAGTACCATCTCAAGCCTGACTCAACTGAGTCCATAGGAGTACAAAGGTAGGAGGCCACATCGACTCAACTCTCACAAAGGAGAACGATACACCCCATCACATGGGCACACCCAACACTGGACTCTCTCACAGGTCGACTCAACTCAGTCACGGAGGAGAAAGTATCCTGGAGAATGTCACACGACGTTGCAATCATCAACACTCCCTCTCAGCTAGGGAGGCATTCTCCACCAGGCCAAGTCTCTCACGGAAGTACTTGAACTTCGTCCTGGCAAGCAGTTTGGTGAAGACATCTGCAACCTGCTCATGTGTAGAAAGGTACTACACATGTACTTCTTTCCTCTACACCATATCTCTGATATAATGGTATTTGGTCTCAATGTGTTTCAATTTATCATGAAACACAGGATTCTCTAAGAGCTTCACGCAGCTCTGGTTATCACAATGAATAATGGTAGAATCCATCTCATGATCAAATAAATTTGCATGGAGCTTGCGAAGCCACACTACTTCGCAGACTACCACACTCAACGCTATATACTCTGCTTCTGAGGTACTCAAAGCCACATAGCTCTGTTTCCTGCTCCACTAGGAAACCATGGCAGATCCCAAAGTAAAACAACTGGATGTGCTCTTCTGGTCCACTGTGCTCCCTGCCCAATCTGCATCGGCATATCCATGCAAACACATGTCTACACTGGAGGCATATCTCAAGCCATATCCAACTGTGCCTCGTAGATATCGCAATACATGCTTCGTTGCTATCCAGTGAGTATGTCTCGACTGACTCATAAACTGACTAAGTACGTTCACTGCGTAACATATATCAGGTCTGGTGTTAACCAGATACATCAATGATCCAATCAGCTATCGGTAAAGATGTGGATCAATCTCACCTGAATCAATAGAAGCCTCGTTCGTTTTCTTCAGATCCATCACCATCGGTGTAGGCATGGATTTGTAGTCTGTCATACCGAACCTCTTCAATATATCGATTGTATATTTTCCTTAACTCAGAAAAATCTCATCAGTTCTCTGCCATACTTCTAGTCCCAAGAAGTAGTGCATCATACCAAAATCCTTCATCTCGAATTCAGAAGTCAATGCACGCTTGCATTCAGTCTTTCTGAACCGGTGAGGAATAAGTCATAAACGAACAGAACCAAGATCAGGCACTCGTCACCAACAATGTGGTAATATAGGTTTGGATCAGCAACACCCTTGTTGAAGCCCAAACTCATCAGCAATCCATCCATCTTCTCGTACCAAGCACAAGGTGCCTACTTTAGTCCATACAAAGCTTTCTTCAACCTGCACACATGAGATTTTTGCTCATGTATCATGAATCCTTCTTGTTGCTCGATGTAAACCTCGTCCTCAATCTCCCATTAAGAAAAGTTGTCTTTACATCCATCTGATGTAATGTCCAACCCATGGATGCAACTAGTGCAATGATAGTATGGATGGAAGTGTATCGGGCTATTGGAGCAAAAGTCTCCTCATAATCAATTCCCTCCACCTGTGAGAATCCTTTGGCTACAAATCTCACTTTGTACTTCTCGACACTTCCATCAGTTGCATGCTTGATCTTATAGATCCACTTGGAACTCACTACAGACTTCCCTTCTGGTCTTAGAACAATATCCCACACATCATTCTTCATGATGGACTGATACTTGTTGCTTCTCCATGATAAGAAGGCTCAGTGTCAATGATGTGACTCATGACTGAAACATATCTCGAGAACCTCTGTCGTCTCTTGCTCTCTCGGAATGTGCCTCGAGGAGTTGTGTGTCCCTCTGCCTCCTGCAGAGTTTGTCGAGGCCAAGCATGCCTTTTATGGCCTACTACAATGTCTCTGGGAACATAAACTGGAGCAATTGGATCAACTAGATTAACTGGATCAATGGTTGTCTCCCTCTGAACTGTTGAAGGGGGAGAAGGTATTGTCTCGCTGTCAATCTCCATCTGAGATTCTCTGGATCTTTGAAAAGATATCTCTTCCTCAAAGATGACATCTATGCTCACTTCAATCTGTCTCTGACCAGGGATGTCGATCTGGTATGCCTTCGAAGATTCACTGTATCCCACAAATGTACATTTTCTGCCTAAAGGGTCTAGCTTGGTTCTCTTCTCCTTGGATACATGAAAGTATACTAGACACCCAAATAACCTGAAGTGTCCAACCTCAGGCTTCAGTCCGGTGAAGGCTTCTTTGGGAGTCATGTTCTTCAAAATTTGGTGAGGACTCATATTCTGAACATATACTGCTATCATGGATGCTTCTGCCCACAAAATCATAAGTAGATTCCGATCATGTATCATGGCTTTGGTTGCATCAATGATGGTTATGTTCTTCCTCTCTACAAACCCATTTTGTTGAGGGTTATAAGGAACGATGTACTCCCTCTTGATCCCTGCCTCAATACAGAAATCACTGAAATCCCTGGAGGTGTACTCTCCTCCATTATATGATCTCAGCACCTTGATCCTCCTCCCCGTCAGGTTCTCAACCTGAGCTTTGAATTCTTAAAATCTTGCAAGGACTCCATCCTTGGTCTTCAAGAAATAAATCCACGTCTTCCGAGAGTGATCATCAATGAAGAGCACAAAGTACAAATATCCGTTCAAGAAAGCAACAATCATGGGTCCACACACATCTTAATGTATCAAGTCCAAGATCCCCTTGGATCTGTTGTCACTGCTCAAGAAGGATCCCTTGACATTCTTGCCAAGAGCACAACCTCTGCAAACACCATTATGTTGAACCTGTGTCTCTAGAAGGCTTGTTACCATCTTCCCTAGAACAGGAAGGGCTCTATAATGAATATGAGCAAGTCTCCTATGCCATAGCTCACTCAAGCTGATAGTATCATGTAACAGGGCCTAGACTGGTCGGACAGTCAACCTGTATAAGTTGTTTTCTCGAACACCAATTACTTGGGAAGAATCCATATGAGAGTTCTTGTGCCATGCAAGAACGTTTCCTTCAGAAAAGGTAACCTTGTAGCCATTATCCTCTAAGGCAGAAACAGAGACAAGGTTCCTTTTCACCCCAGGTACATATAGTACCTCACTCAACTGAATGGGTATGTCAGAATCTAGTTGGAATGTAGAAGTTCCAACCCCTTTCACATTATGTCTGGCATTGTCTCCAAGTACAACATGTAGACTGGTCTCTTTCTCAACAAGATCTGTCAAATGATCTCTATACCCGGTCATGTGCCTGGAGGCACCACTGTAAATTAACCAAATATCATTATCAGTAGGAATCGTACTTGAGAGTGTTGATATGAATAAGAAGGCTTCATCTTTGATGTCTTCATCTCTATGATGTGGCTCTGGATCAACATCAGCAATGGAGGCAAGTTGTCTTCCTTTCTTCCTACTAGGACAATCTCTCTCTGAGTAGATGCTTATCTTCCATGCCTTGACGTCATCTTCCTTCCATTCTTCTTTCTCTTCATCGGTAGTTGTTTCTGGTAGAACCTTTTGTATCACACTCAATAGGTCATCCTCTTCAAGGGTGATCTGAAGTCTTGACTTCCAGGAACTGAAGTTGCTTGATCCATCAAGCCTATCTTCCACCAAGGTTCTGTTCCTCATGGTTTGCAGATTCTTCCACAAACCCTTAGCAACTAGGCTAGGAAACCTAACAACTAGGCTAGGCTAGCAACCTTAGGTTTCGTTGGACTTATGACTGCCAACAATAAGCCTTTAGAAATCAAAAGAACACTGGTGAGCTGAAAAATCCTTCAATGAGATGCAGAAAACCCTAAAACCGAAATTCTGTAGAAAATTGCAGAACCCTAGAAACCCTAGGGCCAAAAATCCAAAATTCTCGGAATTGTACTCTGAGAGTCTCTGGAGGTGTGTTGAAGGAGGCCGTACACTCCTATGCCAAAATTAGCCCCAACATTTCAGTGTAGGGTGCTGAAACAACCAAAAAAGGGAGGGTCGTACTTTTTCTTCAGAAACCCTAGACGGTCGTATGGATTTGCAGAAAAGAGGACGGTTGGTTTGTAATGCTTGTGCAATGGCTCTTTCAAGTCCTATGCTCTGATACCATGTTGAATTTTCACTATGCTAGGCTCAAGCATGAGGTTTATTTCATTTAGCATGTACTTGAACCATAAACAAATGCAGCTATACCATACACAAGTGCTGCAATAACCAAGATCACAAGAAGAAATACCATGCACGAGATACACAAGATTTATCCTAGGAAACCCTTCTACTCAAGGGAAGAAAACCTAGCAATCCTTTGCTATATTCTCAAGAGAAGATCCCCCAACCATAAAACCCTAATGCACACAAGAGGGTGCTCTACCACCTTGAAACTAGCGCCCAAGAGAGGTGCACAC
This sequence comes from Picea mariana, assembly GCA_032191745.1. NCBI lineage: Eukaryota > Viridiplantae > Streptophyta > Pinopsida > Pinales > Pinaceae > Picea > Picea mariana. The sequence continues at coordinate 6,603 of JASDQU010754384.1, read as the reverse complement.
TTCAGCCTTACAAGTGTTTGTTGAAGTTCTGAAATGACAAGTGACAAGTGTGAGAGTGTGTGTTTCCTCATGGGGAAATCACCTTTATTTATACTAGACCAAACATAGCAATAGGTGTGTCCATTGGCACAACAGGGCCGACCTCAATAACTCAGAAATATAATTATTTATTACAATAAACATTAATTATTTTTCACATATGGTGGGGCCGACTTGTACCATTTACATCATAATTAGGGTTACAAGTAAATCTTACACTTAGACAATATAGCAAGGGATCCACACGTCCACTAGTGCTCAGCCACAAGGACGTCATACTCAACAGATCTCTATCTTAGCTAAGTCCACAGGAGAATCATCTAGAGTACCATCTCAAGCCTGACTCAACTAAGTCCACAGGAGTACAAAGGTAGGAGACCACATCGACTCAACTCTCGCAGAGGAGAACGATACACCCATCACATGGGCACACCCAACACTAGGGCACGACTCAACTCAGTCCAGAGGAGAACTATACACCCAACACTAGGGCACGACTCAACTCAGTCCAAAGGAGAACTATACACCCCATCACATGGGCACACCCAACACTGGGCTCTCTCACAAGTCAACTCAACTCAGTCATAGAGGAGAACATATCCTGGAGAATGTCACACGATGTTGCAATCATCAACACCACCTCCATGTGGTAATTGGTGAGATGACTCAAGTTGTAAGGTAACTGCAATCTAATATAACCAGGAGTATATATGAGATCATCCTTAAAATACATATAAGAATGAAAGTATTGATGAAGTGTTAGGCACATCTCATAAGCCCCTCCTTGTCTCTAATAGGATCTTCTATATCAATTAAATATGCATTCTTCTACATCCAAAATAGTTGGCGGTACCTTCAAACCTGAGGAATTTATCATGTTATTGAAGGTTGCAATGCATGTATATTAGCTTTTCTTCTCTCTTTACACTAGTTCTTGTTACTCAAGTAGTGGATGAAGCTATAAGTAGACCAGTTCCTCTCAATAGTTGAGGAAAGAGAAAATGGGAGAATAACCAGATGGCCCGCTGCGAAATCTCTAGGGGTCCATTTCAATACAATGTCCACCACCCAAGTATATTCTCATGTAAAAGTAATTTGTACATTTCATATATTCTCATGTGTTGAAGCAATCATTGAGCTCAACAAGAAGCAAATTTGCTTCCTGATTTCACTCACCTAATCTATAGAATACACCTTTAGAATAGAGCTTTCAACCATAGTTATCATATATACGGATATAGACACAATATGACAAAAATATGTATCTGAGAAAATCCAATATGGCAAGATACAGGAATATACATCTCACAAATACAAAAAACATGCTTAAAAATTTAAACATGGAAAGTGTTTATGATCATTTTGGTGCTTTTTATGACAATTTTAGGGTTTTTTAATCATGATTTTAGGGGTTTTATGACATTTTTAGGACAAAAAATTGCTAACTACAAAGTTGATTGGAGGGATGAGAGTAGTGAAAACCTTGAGATGGGGGAGATCGAAGAACTTCAGGGTAATAAATTTCCAAAGGGCCTTGTTCCATTAGAAAGAATCTTTGATAGACAAGATATGTACAACCAAAAGAAAGATGTGAGCAAACCTGAGGATTGTGTTGAGATAAACATTGGTTCCAAGGAGAGTCCTAAACTCGTCAAACTAGGAAAGTTCAAAGAACCTTTCAACAAGGGAGAAGAAAATGATAGAAAACTTGGTGAGGGAGTATAAAGACTTATTCGCATGGGCCTACAATGACATAAAGGCATATAAGGGGGATATCATTCAACATACCATTCCTCTCAAGGAAGGTGCCAAGCCATTTTGACAAAAACTTAGAAAAATTAACCCTAAATTGGCTCCCCTTATCCAAAAAGAGCTCCAAAAGATGTTAGATGCCAAGATCATTGCACCAGCAAGGCATTCATCTTGGTTGGCAAGCCTTGTTCTAGTGTGAAAGAAAAACAACGAAATAATAGTGTATGACTTTAGAAACTTGAATCGGTTATCTCTTAAGGATAATTATCCATTACCCAACATGGAAAACTTGTTGCAAAGAGTCACAGGTTCGAGTATGTTGTCCATGCTAGAAGGATTTTTAGGTTATAATGAAATCTTGGTCAAGGATAAAGATCAAGACAAGACCTCTTTCACTACACCATGGGGAGCCTTTGAGTACTTAAGGATGCCCTTTGGGTTGTTGAATGTTGGATCCCCTTTCTCAAAGGGCCATGAATTTTGCATGCAAGGACTTAATTGGCAAAAGCATAGCAATAAACCAAGATGATCTGGTCGTTTTCTCTAAGAAGAGGTATGTACACATTCATAACCTAATGCAGGTTTTTGAGATGTGTAGGAAATACGAAATCTCATTAAACCCTAAGAAAATTGTTTTGGGGGTAGATGAAGGGAAAAATTTAGGCCATATCACCTCAAAGGATGGAGTAAAAATTGACCCATCACGAGTAGAAGCCATCCAAAATATTCCCTTCCCACGGTGTAAGAAAGATATACAATATTTCTTTGGGAAGATAAATTTCATTGCAGGGTTCATACCTAACTTTGTAGAAATCACCAAGCCCATCTCAAACTTGTTGAAGAAAGACTCAATTTTCAAATGGAATGATGAAAGTAGGGTGGCCTTTAACAAAATCAAACAAGCCATAAGTTCAGCCCTAGTTTTAGTGAGCCCGGCGAGATTTTCAAATATTTTCATTTGCATCCGAGGACACTATCGTAGGAGTGTTGCTCCAAAAGAATGATGATAATATAAAGCAACCCATAGCATTTATGAATAAAGCACTTAGGGATTCCAAACTAAAATTCTCTACAATGGAAAAACAAGCCGATGCCTTAGTTCAATCCTTGAAACATTTCAGAAGCTGTGTGGGGTACTCAAAAATCATAGCCTATGTTCCACACGCTGCAATAAAAGGCATTTGAGTGGGCCTAATGGTTAAGAACATGTGTTTCCTCTTAAGAGGTCACAAGTTCAAATCCAGAGGGGGGTAGGGTATGTTTACCTTCGTAGACTTTACCAGTCAAATCGTTGGGCGGAGAGGGGTCCCTTGTCCCACAAACAAGGGGGTCTCATACACCAATTTGGTGTGGCTTGACCGTGACCTTAAAAATAAATTACTATTATTATTATTATTATTATTATTATTATTATTATTAATGCAACATGATTGTTTGGGCATCCGAGGCTAATGGGCTTCCCGAATTCAAGAGTATGACATGGAGATTAGGCCAACAAAATTGGTGATGGGTCAAGGTTTGGCCAAGACGCTCACTGAGGAGAATGAGAGAATCTTGTGTTTGGATTCTGGAAGGAGAAAATGGTAACAACATGATGAATGCTATTTTGGATGATATAGAGTGTCATCATTGGTATTCGGATATTGTGTATTACTTGAAAAAATCTTAAATGTCCAAATGGTTTGGCAGATCATCAAAGAAGGGTTTTGAGACTTAAGGCATATAGGTATTGTATGACTCAAGGAGGATTGGGTTGAAGAGATCCAAATGGGTTGGCCCTGAGGTGTGTTGATGAGATTGAGTCTCAAAGATTGATGTCATAGTTGCAAGTTGGACTTTGTGGGGGACATTTTTCAGCTAAAACTACACCGTATAAAATATTGAGGGCTGGATATTATTGACCTACTTTGTTCTCCAATGTGCATAAATTTGTTAGGGCATGTCAACCTTGTCAGTTGTTTTCAGGAAAGCAACATTGTGGTTGAGGCAACATTTCAGCAATGGAGCCTTGATTTTATTGGTAAGTTTAAAGAAAATTCCAGCAATGGTTTCAGATGGATTCTTACTACCACAGATGAATTCACGCGGTGGGTAGAGGCCATTCCCACTAATAGGGCCACTGATAGAGTAGTCATTGATTTCCTTGAAGAGAATTTTATCACTAGATCTGGCGTGCAATCTAGAATTACCACTGACAATGGCAAAGCTTTTAGTTATGCAGAGTTATCCAACATTTATTTCAAATATGGCATTGTCCTATCCCATGCATCAAACTACTACCCACAAGAAAATGGTCTTGCAGAATCAAGCAACAAGAATCTTATGATGAACATCAAGAAGATTGTGGGGGGGAATAAAAGAAGTTGGGATAGAAAATCGAATTTTGCTTTATGGGCTAATAGAATTACAAGCAAACAAGCCACAGGGAAGAGTCCATTTCAGTTGGTATATGGGATGAAGGTCATATTGCCTATTCACTTAAAGATCCCAGTATATCAACTTTTGCAACATTTTACTTCAAATGAGGAGGTTGTACTAGAAAGAATCAGCCAATTAATTGAACTTGATAAGAGAAGGAAAGCATTTGATCACCTTGTGCAGAGCTAAGAGAGAGTAAAGGAAACATTTGACAAGGCTCGTCCAAGGGAGTTGAGAAAACGAAATTTGGTTCTCATGTGGAACGCGAGGGATGAAAAACGAGGGACGCATGGGAAATTTGACAATTTATGGTTGGGCCCTTACAGAATTGAAGATGTTGATGGTTTGCACTCTTTCTACCTTAGTCATCTTGATGGAGAAAAGTTGCCTTTGCTCGTAAATGGGAAAGTTCTCAAATTATATTATACCAAGGGCAGGTTCTCAAATTGTATTATACCAATGCTTAGTGTCATATATGTAGATTAGAAAAAAAAAGCTCTAGAGAGCAAGTGGAATAGATTATAGTTGCATTTCATGCTAGGGTTTTGATTATATAAGTTGGTGCTTGCATTCCTTTTTAGTATTTCATTTCATGAGTTATGGTTCATCCTTTATAAGAACACTGCATCATTTTAATTGCCTATTATATGAGCCTAGCTTTTAGGGTGATCATGGATTTTGTATTAGCATCATGTTATGTCAGGGTGAGATCCTCACCTTATCACTTGATCTGATCTCTTCATATTGAGTTTCACCAGGTACCAAATATTTCTGAGGTTCTCACGTACTCCCAAGAAGAGTACCTATTCCCATGTTGGGGCCTATTGTTACATCATAGATTGTATGGGATGTATGTTAGATTTTGTAGCTCGGTTGGTGTCTCAGCTATGCCTATGTGTCCTAGGCTAGCCGATGGACACTTAAATTCACCCAGATCAGCCTTATTATCTCAGCCTAAGTCTAACTTAGGATTGCAGCAAAAATTTCTGTTGTTGAGTGGATTGTGGGGCCCAGGCCTAGTGGGGCACACTTCATGAGCTAGTTAGTGGAGTGTAGGGCCCAACCAAGGGGGGCACGCCTCCTTCAGGCCTTGGAGGCTGCATTTGCACACATATCAAGGTAGAAAAGGTGGTAGAGGAGGAGATAAAAGAAGGGGTTGAGGGTGGAGAGGACACATTCCTCATTTGTGAGTTTAGCAAGTGAGGTGTTGAAGGAGGGAGCTTGGTTGAAGGCATTATTAGCAGAGAAAGAGGGCAGAGTTGGAGCTTTGGTTGAGGCATTTTCTGCAGGCAAAGAGCAGGTCTAGCAGCAAGCTTAGCAACAACAAACAGAGCAGCAGGAGGCAGGTTGTACATAGCTAAGGAAGAAGGTCGTACAGACCGTACGATGCACAAACAGAAGGACAGAACTATCCCAGGCCAAACAGGCCGATTCTGGGACTGATTCAAGCCAGTTTGTGCAGGTCGTATAGATCCTTTCTTGGGTTGAGCAAGGGCTGATCCTGCTGGGTATTTTAGTTGGGTCGTACAGCATTTGCGGCTAGGCCATACAGTAACCAAAGGACGAAAATTTCTGTAAGAAATTTTTCTGGTGTATTTTTGTTGTTGTAACTCATTTCTCAAGAGCCAATAAAGTCCCTCCTTTGTTGGTTTTCCCCACACTGGGGTTTCCAGGGTACATCTGGTGTCATTGTGTATTTGTTGTGCTTGGTTCTGTGTGCTTCTGCTGTCTAATTTCTGAATTATAACTCAGCTGTAAGTTATAGCATAATTTTCAGATTTATATCAACAAGTTATATTTCTGAGTTTAGTAAATTATTGGCTGTAATTTCATATGTTGAGTTAAGAAAAATCAACATGGTATCAAAGATCAACCTCTGAGTACATGACAAGCTAAGGTTCTTGTTGTGCAGACCAAGAGGTGTAAATCAGCAAGAGGGATGTATAACCAGAGAAAGTGGGGCAGCCAGAAGAGCTAACTCAAATGGCAGGCCTAAGGTTCGAAGACAGGCTGGAGGGCGCCTCCAATTTCTGTCCTTGGAGGGAGCGTATAGGCTTGGTGCTATAGGAGAATGGGCTATTGGAATTTGCTGAAGGGAAATCACTCCCTCCAATTGATCCGGCACAGCTAGCATCCCACCTCAAGAAGGATGTAAAGACGAGGAGGATTATTGTGGATGGAGTTAACGACCACATTATCCCACATCTATCTGGTAAGAAGATAGCCAAGGAAATGTGGGATGCCCTGGTAAAGTTGTACCAATCTGATAACCAAAGTAGGAAGATGTTGCTCAGAGAGAAGTTGAGAAGCATGAAGATGGCCTAGGAAGAGTCAATGGTCACTTCCTCACAAAATTCGCTCAGATAAGAGATGCACTGGCGACTGTGGGAGAGG
>JASDQU010754381.1:53470-66476 GCA_032191745.1 Picea mariana | reverse complement strand
TCACACTAAAAAGATTGAAAAAGAAAAGTACTTTCTCTTAGAATTTCCTACATGCACCCACATTAAATAGCAATTTAAAAATATTTGTTACCATACCAACTTTCAAAAAATTCTAGCTCATCAAAACTATGATGATTTAAAAATATTTCTATTAAAATATGAAAATAAAATTCTAAAATAAACTAATCAGCTACTTACCTTTACTAAAATATGATAATATAAAATGAAACAATTAATATAAATATAAATCAATAATTATCATCATCATATATCTTTCACACACATATATAACAGAATTCATTATACCGTACTAAAAATCCTTACACACTTACAATTTTCTTTTATTTATATTCCACTTCTCTAAAATATTATTTCAAAGATGATACTTAAAAAAAAAAGGTATTTATAACAACTGTATTAACCATTTAGATGAATCTATAATTCCTTATTATCATCAAATATAGACTTCTACAAGGTATATAAGTCAATTGCGAGGCAGTAATCTTGCAAATTGGAATCTCTCAAGTAGTCGTCTATAAATAGGAAGATGAATTGTGTAACAGAATAGGTAGCATGAAGTCGGCGTAGAGAAATGAACATAGGAAAAATGAATTATAATATTCTCAGATGAGCTCCATAGAGATACAGAGTTTTCCGAAGTTCCTTTTGCAATCTGAATAGTTTGAAGTATTTGGAAGAAAATCCGAAGTTCCTTTTGCCCTGACAATTCCAAATAATTCTAAATAAAATGGTAGGTACTAGGCCTATGAAATATTTCATTATTTATTCCTGCACAGATGAAACACATGCTTGGTTTGGAATTCGCTCATGCGGTTATTTGTCAGGGAAAAAGGCATATTCACTTCACCGACCTCGTTTTAGCTACTATGTTAGATCATTCATCTTCTTTTTATAGCCGACTGCAGAAGAGATTCTAGTTAGCTAGATTATTGCCTCGAAGTTGACTTATATACCGTGTAGAAATTAGTGTTTGATGATAAGAAGGAAATCATTGATGATAAGAAGAAAATGATAGGAAGGAAATCATTAAGAAAAGTCTGTTAATTTAATTTACTTTGTCGTTGATTTTTGATAACCTAAAGCCTTAGTCTAACTTTTATTAAATGATTTTTTTGGACGATTTTTTTGGGACATTTGTCCTACTATTTTAAGAATTGGTTAGATCAACAGATTTAAGTAATTATTTTTGTATAATTTGAATATTCTAAGAGGTTTTCAACATACTAAATCCATTTCTTTATTCAAAAATGTGTTTTAAATAACAAAAAATAATAATTTCATGCTAATTTAATTTATATTGACTAATTTAAAAAACCATTTCTTAAAACAGTTAGACAAGGCATAACCTAAATCTATAAGTTCGATATGGGGCATAATTTATGTTTTTCCTTTTGCATTTCGAAGTGTTTGATATATGTGGACGAAAATCAGTATGCTTTTTACGAGCAATAGTTGCACAAGTGAATTCCAAACATGGTATACGTTTCATTTGTGTAGGGATAAATATTGGAATCTTTGATATAGCTACCATTTCATTCTCCATAAAATGTTTTTAGATTCTCAATAAATAAAATATTTAGAATGGAAAGTCCCAAGCATTCCAACTAAGCGTCCCAAATAAGTGTTTTATACCATTTTGGAAAATTTGAAGTCATAAGTTGTGGCTCAAAATCTTGTAAATGTGTAAGGTTTTCAAAAAACATATCACATCAAGTTTTCGAACAAATATTTATATCCTTTTCCATAAATGCTTGGCATGGCCATTGACAATGAGAGGGTAACTATTTTTTTTTTTATGATGCGGAAAAGATAAAGTGTATTGTCCTTATTCCAAGTGTGAAGTGTATGAAGCGTGATTTCAATATCATCTCCACCATTGATCTCTAAATAATCTTCTTCACAACTATCATAGACTGGGCCACTGCTAAGGAGTTCCATTTTTATCATTGTAGAAATTTGATTCTCATCGTCATGCTTTTGATCATAAATGGGTTGGTCTTTAAAAATTCCTAAAATATGAACTTCAAAATCCTCCATTTCACAACATCCTTAGGAAATTGACTACATTATCATCCTTGGGAAATTGACTACATTATAATAGTCTGCTCTATGTCAACTTTTGGAGAAACAATCCCATCATCAAAAACATTGTTAGAGATATATGATATAATGTCAAATGTTTCTATGAAATTCTGATAAGATTTTTTGTCATAAGAAAAATCAATAAAAGATTCCTCCTCAATAGAAAAACTAGAGAATGTTTCACAAGGGGATGACTCTTCTTCCACTTGTTTAACATTAATTCTCTTCTCATTCATACTATTAGAGGAACCAATTATAGAATTCTTCATATATAAATCAAACTCCTCAAAACAATTTTCAAAAAGCAAATTAGCTAGAAGACACCTTTTACAATCATCATTAAATGTTGCATGGAACTTTTTGAGGGAAGATATGATAGCAGGAGGCAAGGGTCGATATCATTCACAAGAATATCCCTCAAATGAGTAGATTACAATATCCATTAATGCAGTCCCATGATGTATACCCAATTGATGCATGAATTCATGGAATTTGAACAAATGATCTACAAGGTTATCATATTTATCTTCTCTAAATATGGGTAAGTAATCACCCCAGATATCCATAGGAGACACAACATTTGGAAAACTAGGATCAATAGAGAAATTAAGAGCCAAATTCTTAGCCAATATTTATTCCATCTGAAAGTATGACTTCTTGAAACTGTGGAGTCGCCACTGGATTCTTTAACGATGGAGTCGCCAGGTAAATGATCTGTAGTCTGAATGTGTCTAGTTTTTGTTCACCATAAAAATTTTTATCTAATCATTTCCATTCTCCCAGGGAAAGATTGTTTCAATAATTTGATCCTCGGAAACAATGCCAGAAGATGTTGGTCCTAAAGTATACACCTAGCTACCAAAGGACAGAGCTAGGCCACCTAAAGTTTGGAATGGTTGGTTTTTTGATAATTTGATTTTGTTGGTCAGGTCAAGGATGGGTTTTCAAAGATGATAATCTAGTTGGCCATGACATAGTATTACGGTAAAATATCCTTTGCTAATGGTATGGATATTAATAGGCAGTTGGGGATATGAAAGACAAACACAGGAGACAATATCCAACAATGCAATGAATTTGTTTCTATGTGAGAATAAAGAATGAAAATAATATCTTAAGACTTAAACAATAATCTAGATGCAAATCACCCAGCAAGTTGTCAAATAGTTGATCTTTTCACTAAACAATAGTTGTATAACAGGTTGTATAATCAGTGAAAAGATAAACTAAAGAAATGGTTGAAATAACAAGGAAATGTACATTGCACACATCACAAAATTTGCATTCAAGATCAGATTAAACACATACAGAGTTGAGTAAGAAGCACAACTGTCATCAACATATATTCATTAGGTAGAGAACTTTACAATTTTGTAAGAAGGTTCATCCCTTATGACACTTCTCCTTTTTCCACCCAAAAACTCACCCTAAAACCATACAAAAAATTCTTATTTATCGTTGTTGCAGTGGATTTTCACCCTCTTTAAAACTAAAGCTTAACATCTGCATGACAACTAAATAAATGGACTAGGATTCCTTCAGTAAAACATGGATACACCCCTTTAACCTGAGTGCATATAGAAGTCATGACACTCTTTAGCTTATTCTCAACAAACTGAGGATCATATCACACAAAGATGATCAATTATTGAATTTTGGCACTATTATCTCGAACTTAGAATAACTAGACATCTATAAGTGCAAAATACCTCTACTGTCTAAACTGGAGTGCAAAAAACCTTTAACAAAACTAGTGTGAAAGATTGCAGTGACTGGAACTGTGCATTGATTTCCATGTTTAATTTTAGTTGGAATCTAACAGGTAGATAAATTGATGTGATGATAACGTCCTCGAACTCTTCCTCCTATTTGACAACAGTAAAATAGAGCAAAACTCACCCAGAATTTGGTGACATTCTAGGAAACAATGGACTCAAAGGTATCTTTGATTTTCTCAGACAGTGATACATGTGTAACATTAGAGAGAGTTTTTTATGCATGGGCCCATTCCCAAAAAAGCCCTATTTTAATTTTCAAAAATTCATTTCCATCAGTTCGGGAGATGCACGAGAAGACAATGACAAAAATAGGAAAAATAGAGCATGGTGAATGTATGGAAAAACATCCTCAAAGGTCTCTTCAATTATCTCATACCATGATATCCATGTAAAATATGAGAGAATTTTTCGTGCATGAGCCTATTCCCAAAAGAAATGTCTTTCATGTTTCAAAATTTCATTTCCATATGTTCGGGAGGCGCACCAGAAGACAACCTCAAAGGTCTCTTCTATTCTCTCAGACTGTAATATATATGTAAAATATGAGAGTTATTTTATGAATGAGCACTTTCTCACCAACAACCTCTTTCATTTTTCACAAATTCACCTCCATAAGTTCGAGAGGTGTGTCGAACGAGAATGACAAAAACAGGGAAAATTTTGAGTTTTTTTAGTAAATTTGGGAAACGCCTTTTGATTTGTCTTATGTAACCTATGATACTTTCTTTGTAGCTTGTTATACTAATTCTGCATCTTAGAATTCTTCTTATATTTCATTTCCCCCCTCATTTTCGTTTTGGGCAGTTTACCCTGCTGTTTGGTAGGGGTTGACTGTGTATCTTTAACACTTCAGGGTGATAATGGGATTTCTGAGATATCCTATGCTTGTTGTTGCATACTAGAACACTTGTTACCTTCATTTTACCTTCGTTTTGTAGTGGAGGACCTCAACTTCATTCAATGAATTTCCTCTTTCATTAGGTTGTTGACTTGTTTGCACTTGATGGTGTACCTTTGGTTTAGAGAGTCCTTCTCTTGCTTGATGGTTGTTTTGATTCCTTTGATGAGTTACCAGCTTCGGGGGAAACCTTATATTCTATATCATATTAATATCCATTATCATCAATCTGTGTATCAGGTTTCTTTTCTTTCTCTTGTAAACCCACAAATTGTATAATATAATCCCAAGACAATTCAATTTCATCCAGTGCGAATACTAAGCAACAAATTGATTCTTGAACCTTAATTCATTGAGACTGCATACAATGAGCTGATAATGACCCTAATTTCAATGAGTTTCCCCTGAAACTATAATTCTCATAGCCTGTTGTGATGATGACAATCGTAAGTGAAGTACACATGATCCTAAAACGACCTTAACACGATCTATGTGATCATGAACTCAGAAATGATTGGTTTATTGGGGTGCTCATGATCATGAATGCACCAACAGTGCAATTTTTAAAATATTTGAATTTATTTCTTATTGTTAATAGATCTAAAACAATGAGCTTTTACCCTGTTTACAAGAACAAGCTTGTTCTTGCAATCAATATTTTTTTAATTTAAAAGGCCTCGCCAACTTTCTACAAGATTTGTAAAGTATTCCAAAGGTGACAACATGTTGTTAATCCAAAACATACATGCAAAAATATTTCAAGAAAGAAATAAAATGGTGCAAAAATAATAGAGAGGAAAAACAACTCAAGCTGACACATAAACTATGGAGGAGCATTACAAAGACAATCAAGCTTTAAGAGGATGCATAGGTGAATTAGGGGAAGAACAGGGATGCATACCTAAGTTCCAATAGACGGAGATCAATATGATTCACCAATGAAAACACTTAGAAAAGTGTCGATGGAAATTGAAAGAACTCAAAATGTTGATTGACAATGAAGGATCAATGATCGATTGGCCCTGACCACCAATGAACAAAACTTTCAAATCCTTGATGGGAAGGACCAAGGAAATAGACGATGAGGTTTAGGGCATGTATCTCTAGTGTTTTTAGCAGTCATATCTCCAGGGAGATTCACATTATAGCACTTAAATTATAACATAACTATTCTAACAAAATTCTGTCAATCTAGGTATCTGGGAATCAAAATAACCTTCTTATGGACTTAGTCAAAATTATAGATTCTAGATTATGTGATTTAGAAAGACTTCAAAAGCGCACGCTCGTCAGTCTAGAAGAAATTTTTACCTAATTTTGAAGGTCTCAAATTATTCAAACTCATAGTGTAACTACGTTGCATCATGAATTTAAGAAATCTAAGACTCAGGGAAATCAATAATCCCTAAGTATATAAAAACTCAGCACACACACATCTCTTCAACTCTACAGCTAGTAAAATTAAAATTCTCTACACAGATTCTTGCAATGCTAGGGATTTTAACTCTGAAAAATAGGAGGTTTGTAACCAACTTCCAAGATAAATTAACTAGTAATAAAATACTATGCATATAGGGAACGGAAAGCATACATTCATTCCATTCATCATACATTTGTTCTCATAGTCCATACAACTCCATAAATTGTAAAAAACTACAAATATTAGAGATGTTAATGAGAGAATTTTCTATTTATAACTTGTTGACCAGACCAAATGACTAAGGGTGAGAACTTTTCCACCCAATAGTAGGATTTGTTGCACTAATATCCTTTTAGAATGGGACACCCTAGAGATAGGCCATCATACTACCAAGGAAAMTTATATTTTCAATGAAATTCGTGGATGTGAAGGCCACTATCCATGGGAAACGAAAAACAGGAAATCCATTTTTATCCTCCAAGCCAAGGACCTCCACAAATTTCTYGCATTCTGTCCTAGCTAGTTGCACTTCCACAAGGGATTCCCTTCACTTCCTCTGTAGTCCCTCAACACACTCCTCTCTCAGTGTCATTTTCCCTTTCCCAAATATCATCTATTCATGACCCTCTTAGCCCATGTTGATTTTGGTTTTCACTTCCCAATTTCAATAGTTAATCCACTTGTGATTTCTACTCTCTCTAGTCATGGGTTATTCCATAACTCTTACTCAAGAATTGTCTTCCAGAACCTGAGTACATTATCTCTTTTCTTCTCCAAGAAGGTTTTCTGTTTCCCTTCTCTTGTGGCATATAATTTCATGGTTCAGTCTCAGAAAATGGGATGGGTACTTGTTTTATCATCGAATAATGTCTTTTAGCTATCCAACCATCTCTTTGTATCTCCATAATTATGGGTGGTTGAATGCTCAACTACCAAAACCGCTTCATTATCTGATTCTTTGGAAAACAAAATTGTGATATGGATCATTGGATAAGGATAATTTCTTGGTAGGAAAGTTAGTCCCCCAACCCCTTCACTAGTTTCTTCTTATGGTATCATGGACAGTACTAGTTCTCCACCCTTTAGTCAGTTGCTCAGGTAATTTTTATTAATTAAACAAAATACATTCACATTGTTCAATATGTCTAAATAATCATGACATGGTAATAATATCTCCATTCCAAAATAAAAACATCATCGATCATAATTTATTACAAGTTAATCAGGGGATAAAAATGGGGGAGTTACATCCCATACCCCTTGGAGTAACACCCTCCTCAATGTTGTATTATTCCATATATAAAATAGTATGCATAACAAGAATATTTTAGCTAGAAATGACAGAGAAACAATGCTATAATCAGAACAATACCATAATAATACTAGAATAATACCAGAATAACACTAGAAAGAGATGTACTTTGATTACTGATAGAAATGTTCACTTGCCTCTTGGAGGGGAAAACCTCTAGCAGATCAGAGCTCTATTACAATAATATCTAGGACAATATTTCTCACAGCCTCCACTTCTATTTATACTAAATCTATGTATCCAAAAGAATAATCTAGAGGAAGATCCTTCTAGAAGAAGGAGCTTCTATTAGGTCTTCTTACATTTGAAATATTCTTCCTTATTGCTAGGACTTATTAATATTGGCCTTAATTACAGGGAATTATAGTATTCTACCTACATGAGGGGTTAGGGAGGTTAGGTCCCTAACATTCCCTCCCCCTTGAAGAAAAACCTTGTCCTCAAGGCTTCAGATGAGGGAATTGTTGTAGAATGGTGGTCGGCTCCCAGGTGGCATCTTCTGGAGGTGTATCTTTCCATTGGACTAACACTTCCTTGATGGTGCATTGATGGAGATGACACTCTCTCTAGGCCAAGAATGCTTGTGCATGCAACCATATGGAACCTTCTTCATCCAACTTAGGGAGACTAGTTTGAGTTTGGCACTTAGTTCCAATCACCTTCTTGAAGAAGGAAACATAAAAAATAGAAGCTTAGATTGACTGGGAAGAGATAAATAATACGCCACTGATCCCACACACTTGAGAAATGTATAAGGACCATAAAATTTGGGTGCAAGTTTCTAACGGTGTTGAGATTTGAGTGAATTATTGTTATAAGGTTGTAGTAGAAGAAATACTTGCTCCCCTTCAACAAAATGGCATTCAGAACGACCTTGATCTTCTTGTTGCTTCATGCAATTTTGAGCCATGACCAAATTTTCTTTGAGGGAACGAAGAATAACCTCGTAGACTATAAGATTTGTGTCAACCTCCTGAACCTTCGAGACCCATAAAATATAGGAGAGAAATGATGGGGGATTTTATCCATAGACGAATTCAAAAGCAATCATGTGAGTAGTTGTATGGTAAGGTGTGTTGAAACCTCTACGTCTGAGGCAATGATGGTCAAAGGTAGACCTAGATAAAGAGGACAAGTTCAGAGGGATTTCTCTCTGTCAAAGTTGAAGGGTAAAAAGATAAAGATTAAGTGTTGGTTTTGTGGAAAATCTTGACACCTGAAGAAGGATTGTTGGAAGAGACAACAAGCCTCCAAAGACAAACCTCCAAAAGAGATGAAGGAAAACGCAACTGAAATAGGTTCAACAACAGGTTTAGGTATGACTGATGAAGTTTTATCAATTAGAATTGGTTCATGTCATGATCAACAATGGTTATTAGATTCTGGTGCTTCAAATCACACGTTTCTTCATAGACACCGGTTTATTACTTACCAGTCTATAGATGATGGAATAGTTTACATGGGAAATTATATATCATGTAAAGTTGTGGGAGTTGGTAGCATTCGAATTAAGATGTTTGATGGAACTATTAAAATACTAACTAATGTGAGACATGTACCTGAGCTTAGGAAGAACCTAATTTCTTTAGGAGTCTTAGAAACTGGAGAATATAAGAGTATCGTTCAAGGTGCAGTTATGAAAGTCTACAAAGGAATCCTACTGGTTTTGAAAGCGAAGAAGGTTGGTAACTTGTTTATGTTAGACGGTAGAACTGAGTCAGATCATGCGACAATGTTATCTCAGAACGACAATGATTATTTTCAACTGTGGCATCAATGGTTGGGCCATATGAGTGAACAAGGATTAAATGTATTATATGATCGCAAGTTACTTCCCAGTCTAAAGACTTTAAAGTTAGATTTCTGCAAGCACTGTATTTATGGAAAATAAAGTAGGAAGAGATTTAAAACCGAAAGACACACCAGTGAAGGAATCTTGATTATATCCATTCTGATGTTTGGGGACCATCCTCTACTATTTCGTATGGAGGATCGTCATATTTTGTAACTTTTATCGATGATTTCTCTAGGAAGGTTTGGGTCTATATGTTGAAAGGAAAGGCTGATGTGTTTACTGTTTTCAAGCAGTTTAGAGATTTAGTGAAAAAGAGAATTGGTAAATCCATTAAATGTTTAAGAACTAATAATGGGGGTAAATTTACGTCAATGGAATTTGAGAACTATTGCAAGGAGTTTGGGATTGATAGGCATAAAACCACTGCCTATACTCCTCAACATAATGAAGTTGTTGAATGCATGAACAAGACTCCTCTAGAGAGAGTAAGGAGTATGCTAAGTAACGCCAACTTGCATCAGGAACTATGAGCAGAAGCAGTAACTACATCTTGTTATCTGGTGAATTGATCTCCATCAACATCAATATAATTCAAGATTCTTGAAGAGGTATGGAAAGGTCACCCTTGTAATTATTCTAATATTAAATTTTTTGGTTGTGAAGCCTATGCTCTAATTATGAAACACCAACATTCTAAAATAGATCCAAAATAAAAAAGGATTATCTTTGTTGGATATGGTGATGGTATTAAGGGGTACAGGTTGTGGGATCCTATTGCCCACAAGATCACCATTAACAGAGATGTAATATTTGATGAATCATCTCTCATCAATTCAGATATAAATGTTCAAATGAAACAGGAGGAAGTACCTAAGTATCGACAGATTCAGTTTGAAACCACTTCAAATACAGATGAAAGAGGACATGAATAAGTTTCTGAATATGTTCATGAAGAGTTTCCTGCAAAGGAAGACATGGTTGATGATCAAAATCAACAAAAAGTGGATGAGCCAGACACTTACCTAAGGAGATCTATGCGGGTCAGAAATCCTTCAAGAAGGTGTGATGATTTTGTTTCGTCGTTTTCTCTGAGTACTAATGATGATGAACCTTCATGCTATCAGGAAGCTATGAAGGGTTCTAACAGCGATAAATGGAAATAGGTAATGAAGTATGAAACGAAGACATAAAGAAGAATGCCACATGGGACCTAGTAGAACTTCCAAGAGACAAAAATTTGTAGGTTGCAAATGGGTCTACAAGCTAAAGAAGGGTGTTGATGATAAAGTGGAAAGGTACAAAGCAAGGCTGGTTGCGAAAGGATATTCTCAGAAAGAAGGTATTGACTTTCATGATATTGTTTCACCGGTTGTTAAGATTCTTTCAATTCGAAGAGTCTTAGCATTGGTTGCTTTACTTGATTTGGAGTTGGAGCAGCTAGATGTTAAGACTACTTTCTTACATGGAGATTTGGATGACGAGATATACATGGAACAACCTGAAGGGTTCATTCAGAATCACAACAAGAAATTTGTTTGCAGGCTCGAGAAATCATTGTATGGTCTGAGGCAGTTGCCTAGACAATGGTACAAGAAATTTGGCTCTTTCATGGGGAGCCAGAATTATACAAGGAGTGAGTATGATCATTGTGTCTACTTTAAGAAATTCAATGATGGAAGTCTAATGTATGTGATGGTTAATACAAGGCCAGACATTTCACATGCAGTTGGGGTTGTCAGCAGGTATATGGAAAATCCAGATTAAGAGCATTGGGCAGCAGTGAAATGGGTGCTTCGGTATCTGAGGGGCACAAGTGATTTATGTATCTCCTATAACAGTGGTTTTGAATTAGTCTGTGGATATGTTGATTCTGATTTTGTAGGTGATTTGGACAAGAGAAGGTCGACTTCAGGGTATGTCTTTACTCTTGCAAGTGGAGCCATAAGT
This sequence comes from Picea mariana, assembly GCA_032191745.1. Lineage (NCBI taxonomy): Eukaryota > Viridiplantae > Streptophyta > Pinopsida > Pinales > Pinaceae > Picea > Picea mariana. The sequence goes on along the minus strand of JASDQU010754381.1, from coordinate 55,223 downwards.
TGCATGTCAAAGCTACAGAACATTGTTGCTTTATCCACTACAAAAGCAGAATACGTAGCTGCTTGACATGCTTGCAAAGAGGTAGTTTGGTTGAAAGATTTGTTTGGTTAGTTTGGAAGGATGCAGGACAAAGTAAAGTTACTTTTTGATAGTCAAAGTGATATTCACTTGGCTAGGAATCCAGCGTATCATAGTAAAACAAAACATATACCTATCAAGTACCATTTTGTAAGGAAGGTCATCGATGAAGGTGGAGTCTCTCTTGAGAAAGTGCATACAAAAGAGAACTGCGCAGACATGTTCACAAAACCAGTACTGTTAGAGAAGCTACGATGGTTCTTGGCTTCTCTTGGCTTGCAGAAAAGGTGATGAACAAAAAGAAGGAGCAAGGTATCATGTTAATTGTTATCAAGGTGGAGATTGTTGAATATGCCAACGAATGCAGATTTAGTGGAGCCTATTTTGTAGTAGTTTATTCAACCAAATCTACCGATTTGGTATGAACGCACAATTTTAGAAAATAGTTATGTAACTAATCTATTCTGTTGATTATTTATGTAAGCCCGTAGGGGCAGACATGGGTGTGAGAGAGTTTCTGTAATTTCCATTATCCGAATAATAAAACAATCCATGCCTTCCCTTGGTGGACATAGCCCAATATTTTGGTGAACCACGTAAATCTCTGTGTGTTTTATAATCTCTGTGATTGTTGATTGTGTTTTTTCAGCATTTACAATTATAACACTCACTCATCCAAATACTAATCTCTGTGATTGTTGATTGTGTTTCTTCAACATTTACAGTTATAACACTCACTCATCCAAATATAAATACCTGGTCTTCTGCGAGAGCTAAAAGAGATAAAATCTTTTCACCAACTACCACTCGAACACTTAAAACTTGGGCTGCTGCAACAATAATGAACAACATCTATCCACCAATGCAACCATTTAATGGAGCTTAGTTAGAAGCCAAAGGTGCCTTGCTCCAACGATCTAGTGGAGCAACGAATTGCTTAGAATCTTAAACATGCCCTGCATAGTATTTGTCTGTTTTCTAAGGAGATCAGCTCCATAGGAAACACCGGAGTTTCATGGCGAGAGAGTATTTTCGCCTGTATAATTAATGTTTGCTTATATCATAGGTTTGATCTCGCTATAATGTGTTTATGAATAAAAAATGATGAATTTTTTTCCATCTCTTGGCATATACGTCAACGGTTGCCCTGGAGGCTGGATCCATGCCAATTTTATAAAAAACAACATTGTTTTGCGTAAAAGTCTGTGGACGATAATTGGAGAATATTAAGAGATAATAAAGTTAGTAAAACAATACCAATTTKTCTATGATTTCACGGCGAGGATTCTTCGTCTTATGTAAATATGCATAAGTTTTGGTCACTGTACATGTTTTCTACATTAGCAGATCTTAACATCACAAATTTTCCATCTTTACTTCAATCCTCCTCTTTTTTAAGATTGGGAGATACAATAACCCATTTTTCCAATCCTTTCCTCCACCCTCTGCTTTCAGGAAGGGGAGATATCAAACTGTTAGAGACAAACCGTGGAGTGCCTGTTTTCTCCACTTAATTAATACAACATGTTCATTACTTTCAAGTTCAAACCATATTATGGGGGAGACATTTATTCCGAAGCGCTTCTCACTTACAGTAAGGACAAAACAATTTACCTTTGCGATAAAAGCCACCGCCTATGGTATTCGAAATTCGAAATCATTTTTATAGTTTGTT
>JASDQU010754381.1:36986-53450 GCA_032191745.1 Picea mariana | reverse complement strand
CCACTTAATTAATACAACATGTTCATTACTTTCAAGTTCAAACCATATTATGGGGGAGACATTTATTCCGAAGCGCTTCTCACTTACAGTAAGGACAAAACAATTTACCTTTGCGATAAAAGCCACCGCCTATGGTATTCGAAATTCGAAATCATTTTTATAGTTTGTTTTTTTTAGTCAATAGCGAGGTTTTCTCACATTCAAACAATGAGTTAGTTATTTTTCTCACATTCAAATAATCAAGCGTAATGCATATTATGATTATGATTTACATATTATGATCGCAATTTTGAGAAGGGCCTAAAGACCACCAGGGGGACCAACCTGTAGACCAGGAAATCCCTCCAAATATATCATGGAAAATGAAATGGTAGGTGTATGAAAGATTCCAATATGTAATCCTCTGCATTGATTGCGTGTATTAATTAGGTTCAAAGGCATATTGATTTTCGTCCACATATTTCAAAAAGTTGAAATTGCAAAAAGAAATGCTGTAAACTTTCTGTAACTCTGTGAAGTGAGGAGATCGTCTAAATTATGATTCTTTTTTCCTATACTGTCTGTTTTTCTCTCCTCCGACCTCGTGTTGGCTACTCTGCTAAATCATCCATCCTTTTTTTAAGTAGACCGTCTGAGAGATACCAGCGTGCTAGACTCCTGCCTCCCATTTCGCATTTGACATGTATACCTAGTAGAGATGAAACATTGGAACCAATGTTCCCAACTAAGTTTGTGCACCCATCAACCAACATGTCTCTTGGACCAATGTGTTGCATCCTTGGCCATGTGCTCCTTGTCTCGTGCTCTTCCTTGTGCTTATTGTTGTGACTCTTTGTGGGAGTGTTGATGGAGTCGTTCAACCTCTTTGGCGTGCCCATGCTATTAAGGGAATATGGTTCCACTCCTTGGGCGTGCTCCCAAATTTACCAAATGCAACCCAAATCTTTGTCATTCATCGTAAGAGAAGAAGGATATGTGTCCCCTTGGGCTTGCACGTCACCATCATGCTCTAAGGTGTTGTTTCCCACACCCAAATGTCTTTGTTTTCCCAACCAATCATTTCCTCCTTGTGCTCTTTGTCTGTTCTATGTTGAATCTGCACAAGGAGTGTGCACACGCTCAGTGGGTGCCCCAAAAGGCCTTACATTATCCATAATGGAAAATGGAGTAGAGGTATTTTGAAAAGGTGAGAAATAATTAGTTAGAATTGAGTTGAGAATAAACTTAATATTATAGAAGGGTTTCTTAATAAAGAAGAATATGTTTTTAAATGGACTTGATTCAACCTTGTTAATCATTTTGAATGGAACAACTTTTAGAATTATAGAAGAGAACATCACCTCTTTATGTTCTTAAAGCTTCTCTCCATGAAGATAGAGCACAAGTACAAGGCCAACTTCTTTTATATGTTACTGAGCACCAAGTGCAAGGACAACTTCTTTTATATGTTTTCCAATAAAAAACAACTTTTGATGATTAAGAGAGATCCTCATCTTATCTTAGATATTTATTTTCTTTTTTTTTATTAGTGTTCAAGCTTTCTCTTTATAAGGTAATATTATCTCACTGGATTTCCACTCAATAAACCTCTAACATAGCAAATGTATTCATGGTATATTAAATAACATAACGAATGTATTCATGGTATATTAAAGAATACCTTTAATTTTACTAGATATTGAAAAATATATCCCAAAATACTTAAATTTGTTATAAATATTTTTTAGTCCACATTTTTAACCCCCTCATATGACACTAATATGCCATATCGATCTTTAAAATCCATTGCTTTCGTAAGATGCCTTTGAAAGTATTTTTTTTTAACTAGTGTAGTCAATATCAGAATATCTTTTTAAAACAATTTGTGAAATAGTAGGTGGCATACAAAATAATAGTAGGTAGGCATCCAAAACACTTGCAATGTTTTCCCTCTTTGACGTTGCTACAAAGCTAAACAAAGAAGCTTCCTCCATAGTTTGGGGGACCATAAGAAATTGTGCGATTACAGCCTGAACCCCACCCAGCAAAGATTGATCCGACAATATCAACGCGTTTCGAGTAGGTGACGAGTATACAAAGACCTGTTACGATCCCTCCCACCAAACATTGACCCAACAATATCAACACGTTTCGAGTAGGTGAGGGGTATCCACCCATATATAAGATTAAGTCTATATTGTCAATTACTTCTAAGCTCCCCTATATTTTCTATTGTACACTTAAAATAAAATTACACATGTTATGAGACTTTTGAGAATGAAGTTTTACATTTTTGTGCATTTAAAAAAACAAAAATTCCACGCAAGCCACATGTTTTTGAATAAGTTTTTTTTTTTTATTGTGAATACCTATTTTAAAACTTTCACGCTTAGCAGAAACTTGGAAATTCGAAAAACAGAATAGACTCGAGCGTTGAATGAAGAATATATAGACGGTGGGATTGCTTTAATGTTTATTTTCGATCACAACTTCAAAGTCGTCGAGTGAGTCGAGTCACGTTATTAAAGAAAATGATATTAAATGAAATCGCGCATTGCAGTTGACGTGGTAACGAAGGGAACGGGGAATGAGCATCGAGAGTTGGACAGGTACAGGGGCGGCGGAGCTTGATAAGCGGTATATAAAAAAAACGTCATTTTTGGTGATCTATGCGAAGCATCACAGATATAGTTTCCATCGATTCATGGTTTCATGACATGTATACCTAGTAGAGATGAGCGTCGGAGGATAAGAAGGAATCCATTGGCGGCCTCCACATTACATTAATTGGCATGTGATCTAATTTTAACTCCTTATCATTCATTCATCTGCGCCTTATAAATTCTTCCATCTGCGCCTTATCATTCATTTAACTCCAGTAGCGTTGCAGTACTGCATTCAAATTAAAGATTTTATTGTGAAAAGCTGAGCGACAGCTGACCATTTGAGTGAGTCGAATATCGAAAGAATGGAAGCCAACCATGGGATGGGTGACAAGAGTAGTACTTGCTGTGTTGGGCGTGTCCAATTGAGGAACTTCTGCCTGGCAGACTTGGATGACTTGTACGAGTGGGCGAGCGACGAAGAAGTGACCAAGTTCATGATATGGGAAACCTTTAAATCCAAAGAGAAGGTCAGGGAATTTCTGGTGAAGATGGTGATTCCTCACCCATGGTTCAAGGCCATATGTTTCAACGGGAAGCCGATTGGCCATGTCATGCTGAAACAGGGAACCGGTATTCGGAACTGCCGAGCTGAGATGGGGTACGCCATCGCCAGAAAGTACTGGAGAATGGGCTTCACCACCCAAGCAGTGATAACAACACTCAAAATGGGCTTCAAAGAATTGCAGGGACTGAAGAGGATCGAAGCTCTTGTGCTCCCTGAAAACGTGGCATCGGTGAGAGTTCTGGAGAAGGCCGGATTTGTGAAGGACGGTTTCCTTCCTAACTACGTCCATGTGAAAGGGACGGTTAGAGACTGTCTACTTTTTAGCTATGTCGTTTAAATATCCATAACAATCTCAGTCCAACATCCTCTCACGGTTAGAAACTGTCTACTGTCTACTTTTTAGCTTTTTAGCTATTATACGCCTTTCATGGATTCCCGTCTCTATGTTAAAGAGATCCATTTTAATTGCCACAAATTATGAGGTTCTTTGGGATTATAAACTAATTTTATAATTTCGTTTTGTTTGGTGCTTGAATGTTTTAGGTTTTAGTTTTTTTATTTTAATTTTTTTATATTTTCGAGATATTTGTTTAAAATTCGGTCAAAAATTATTGTATTTATAAATTTAAGTTACTGTATAAACAGTCTGTCCCTGTGATTTTGCAACACCCTAAATTCATTTCTATCTTTAAAAATGTAATCTAAAAAACTAAAATTTGTAATTTTCTACTTTCACCATATTCATTAAAAAAAAAGAACAAATCTCAACACACTTTTCAACATAGGTTAAATCATCGGGCTTATTTACCAATTCTTTTGTTTTATGCGTATGATTTATAGAAATAAGCACTATTATTAACGTTGTTTGACTCATCGATTTTGAATGAGTCATATAAATGAATATTCGAAACATTCTCCTCACACGCACGGATACTCTGATCTTCGAATTTATTAAAACAATAACCCAAATTATTAAATTTTAATTTCAATATAAATATAACGATAATAATTTCAAAATATTTGATAAAGATGAAAATTTTATTTTCTTAATTAAAGGTTAAAGGTGTTTGTTAAGGGGCACCATTTTCAGTTTCTTTTTATCGGTCTCGTTCATAGTTTTTTTTCCAACTTTTTCATCTCAACCATAAATTAATGTAGAATTAGATAAAAACTTAAGAGGATAATAATTGTATTTTAATATTCAACCATATGTTTTATATAGAATTACCTACATTTTTTTTTAGAGAGTTATGGAATATAAAAATAGGAAATGTTCACTCTTTTTTCCCTCTATTATTTTATTATTATTGTAATCTATTAATTATAGTACGATTTTATTATCATCGACTTCATGGTGTCTCCATTTTTGTGGTGTTTCTTACATGTTTAAGTAGATAGTGTATTCACTATCCTTTTAGTTTAAGAGAGATCCCAATCCCTAAGAGCTCCATAAGCTTGTTATCTTCTAGAAATGAGGGTGAGAAAATGTAAATTAAAACACATCATGATTAAATGACAAAATTCGTAGGTATACAAAGATCTGATATAGGATGACATCCAACAATCTGTCTTGAGGAAATATATTGACGTATTGCATGACCAAGTTTCAATACATCCATAACGGGGCTATCCTAGTGGACAAATATTGCTTATCATCCTCATCGTTGGCTTAAGTTAATCAACATGCAATGGGTGAGACTTCAAATGTAATTCTAGTTTCTTGTCAAATTTGTGCTCCTCATTGTGATCATCTTACCACTATAAGATATTTATTTACTTTGTCCTTTATCATAAAATTGAGACGGTGCCATGTTTGATTCAGAGAGACTACCATTGTTTCCTAGTGAAATAGTTTGATTGTTGTGATTATTATAATAGCTGTAGTTGTTAGAAAGAAAGAAAATTGATGCGTCAAATATCTTATGGAGAGTTAGTATAGTTTCACATTCTTCTAGGATGTATTGTGATCACCCCCAACATCTCACGTGTCCATTATGCCACTTTCTAGTTGGACATTTCATGATGGCTATAAATCTCTCAAGGCTTCGATGGGTTTAACAGTCTGCAATGCACTAGCTATAAATTCAACCTCAACTTTCGTGAAATCATCATCAGGTGGCAATGCTTCCATTTTAGTAATTTCGTAACCAATACTAAGGCTTGTTCCAATAATAAGCTTGCACCCCTTGTGCATACTCCCTGGTTCCGTCCTACAATCATATGTCTCTGTCCTTCATCATCAACCAAGCTCAACCGTTTCGTCTTATAGTTGAGTATCGCCTCATGCAATTCCAACCAATCCATACCAATCATGACGTCATAAGATCCTAAGATCGTGATGTACAAGTTGACCCTCATGACAAACTCTCCCAGGTTAAGGGCACAACCCGTAACCTTTCCTCCAACCTTTTGTTTGGCTCCCGAAGCCATCTCTACGAAGCTAAACTCATCCTGTTTGACTGCCTTTACCTTAATCCTGTTTAGCACTGCACTAGAAATGAAACTCTCAGTAGCACCTGGGTCTATCAAAATACTAAGGGTCTGGTCAGTGACAATACCTGTCATGTTGATCACAGTCGACTGGTGCTCTGCCTGGTAGTTATTCACCGCTGCATGAATCCTATGGGCCTTGCCCATATCTCCCACTGTAGTAGGTCCAACTAATCCGGATGCTCTGGTCCTCCCCATAGGACAGTCATGCTGGTACTGTGGCTCCCCACACGTCCAACACCCCTTCTTCAGCCCAGTAGTCCTAGTACCCGAAGTAAAAGAAGACGGCCCACCGGCCTGGAACCCAGTTCTGTTCTGCTGAACAGGCCAAAACTGTTGCTGTTGTTGCGGGCGATGTTTCTGCTGATGCTGTGGTCCCCGATAAGGTGCCCACTGTTTAGGCGGTGGTCATCGGGGTGTAGTGAAAGTGGATCCTCTCTAGAAGCTACGATATCCCGATGCATGTCTCGTTGGGGTCTGATGCTGTTGTGTACCAGATGAACCCTGCCTTGCTGGTCTCGCTGGAGTCCTAGTCTGACCTCAGCAGGTGCCAGCGCCCTAGCCTCGTCTCTATCTAATCAGCTGATAAGTGCCTCAGACATGCGCTGAAAAGACCTCATCATCCCGACCATGTCTCCAACTACTATCAGCTCCTGTCAAAGAACCTGCTCGCCTCCCAGGGGGTCAGACCCCTCCTGCATGGATGCTACTAGAGGCGTCATGCCTCCTCCCCTAGCACCATGTCGTCTACCTCTGCGGTGTCCTCTAACCATGATTACCTACACGCACAGAATCAACTTGATCAACAATAGTATAATCTAATCTAATCATGCCAACGAAAGCTGTAGCGAATCCCAAGTCGCGGGTCGAACCCGCTCTGATACCATATGTAATAGTCTCCTCATTACGACAACAACTCTGATAACAGGTGCAAATTTTTTTTTGTTTAAGGTGTGTGCACGCGTGTAAAAAGGAAACAGACACACTTGACTCTACGTCGCCACCCGATGACTAACAAGATGCAACCACGATGATCACAACAAGAAGACATAAGGCGCACAACAAGTAACTGCAAGCATTAAACGACATATTGTGTTATGTATAGTACGAACATAGACAGAAGAATCCATAGTAGTAGATCTTACTATTTTTCCATAGGAAAGCAGGGCGTTTAATCTTAGTTCTATGCTTCAGAGAGAGAGAGAATGTCAGATAGGCTCCTGGCCGACTGCTCAGGCAGAAACTAGTAATCTCTTTCAGGAGGTCGCAGTGGTGGGAAATCTGCCTTTAAAGATCCCGAGACTACTGATACGACCTTAGAGGTGTGTTGCAAGAGTGGAAACCATGCCTTTAAAGGGCCCGGGACTCTTGATACGGCACAAGATTCTTTACACAAAAATAATCACACACACAGACTTATATACAAAGTGACTAGATTTATTAGATCGAAGAGTCTGATATCATATAATTGTGAGTTTGGACAATTCCAATTATAGTACTACCCCTAAAATTAACAGCCCAACCCTAAGCCAATCAATAAAATCACCCTGCAGAAGGAACCCATCGGATAAGGGTGCCCACCGGGCAACACAGAAATCCAATACGCAATAAAAACAAAAGCCAATTGAGAAACGATATCATTACCATAATGATAAACCCACTAACATTTCAAGTAAAATCACAAGTACTGTACATTTTATTATTATCAATCACAATGATCTATACTAACATGATCATAAAATAACTCTATCATTACTTCTTATCCAAAAACAACATTGCCATTTTGATAACCCAAAATTTGCATTTTAATTGTTATCATCCACAATGAACTACAATGCCAAGACCTTAAAATAACCATGCCATCATTTATATTCCAAGGACATGCAATTAAAAAAACCAGGATCTTACATCTTACTGGGCATGAATAGCAAAGAAATTTTGATAATACTTCCATCAATTAACTACCTTCTTACTTTTGAAATTAAATGACTTCACAGTTAAATTAACAAAGACCTTACCTCTTGCATGATATTGACCACTAAAATTTAAGTTAAAAACAATATTCCCCAATATTAAGCAATACCCAAATATATTAACTAAACCAATTGATATTATAATGAAAGTATTAAATCAATGCTCAACTTATATTAAACCATTCATCAATTTATTATAGAATGATATCCAAAATAAAGAAATAAAACAATACTCTTTGCATATAAGCCATATCCCAGTCGTATTGCCACAATACCCAAAATTATTTAAACCACCCGATTGATATTAGAATAACATCATTAACTCAATACTCCCATATTAACCTAAAACCATATTAACCATATTAACCTAAAACCGAGTTAACATTTCATTTATAACCATATTAAATGTTAACCATATTAATAATGATAATGACCATTTAAATTGATAATGATCGTTCAAGCTTCAGGTTCCAGAACTGTAATTGATTATACTGTGACCAACACGAGGTCAATTCAAGATTTACATATAATGTTTGTAGCGAACCCAACAAACTAATTTACCAAAACTTCAACCAATCTACACAACGATCTTGATGAATAAGATTTCAAGAATTCCAACTAAAATTTGTATACATGATCTGACGAAATTCCGTATATTCAAAATTGCAATAACTATATCAATGATTCAACGATTTTCTAAATTCGCATGCAAACAAGACATCTACAGTACAAACCTAAGTCTTTGATTGCGCAAGATTTGATGGTGATTATAAACGACTCTAAATTCAAGTATTGTAAACTAAAGGAAGTGACCTTAAATATTGAAGTTCAGATTGCAACCAAATCACAAAGTACAAACAATTATGGTTTAGGTTTGGTAATTTACTTTTCACAGAACCCATAATCGTAGTTTCCAACAAGCATTCTAATGTGCAGAAATTGGGCAAATTCTAAAAATTCATTGATAACCATATTAACCTAAAATTTCATTGATAACCATATTTACAAACACCCCCCAGTCAAATGTAAACGCCCACAGTCATATATAAATGCCCACATTAAAACAAACGCCTACAGCAATACAAAATGCCCACAGTAAGATATAAACGCCCCCATCATTACAAACGCCCATAGACATATATAAAAATGCCCACCATCATTAATAAACGCCTATAGAAATACAAAATGCCCACAGTAATATATAAACGCCCAGAGTCATATCTGATGCCTATAGCGATACATCGCTAGCAGTAATAAAAATGCCCACAGTCAATAAGGAAAATGCCCACAGTCAAATGAAAACGCCCACTGTGAAATTAAACGCCCACAGAATGTAAATACACCCAATAGAAAAGTAAAAATGCCCATGGAAATGTAAAAACGCCATGGATGAATGGTTAAAATGCCCACTGTGAAATTAAACGCCCACAGAATGTAAATACACACAATAGAAAAGTAAAAACTCCCTTACCCAAGCAATGAAATAATGTAGGGTACCATGCCACCACAAAAATCAGAAGACAAGAAAATCACAGGTCATAAAGATTTCCCACGCAGAGATGGTTTTATCTCTTTCAAGCAAAAAAAACGCAGACAACAACAACGCAATGCACAACGGGAGATCGCACAGATCCAAGGAAGGTCGGCAATGCCGAGATCATGAATTTATTTGATCTAATACCGACATGAAACAACAGAGTAAGAAGTTATATTTTTATGACTGTCCCACAATTACAATCGCCGAAGAGCAAGGCAAGAAACCAATTAATCCAACAAGAACCAAAGCCGTTTGATGTTAAGTATTTTTCATCTCACACTGCCAATACAAAAATGCTGATAACAATAAGAGAGGGCTAATGTCCTAATACCTTCTATCATGCAAATGAAAAACATACCATTGCCTTAACTCCTGCCTCGACTGATGAACTTGCGCTCCATGCCGCTTCTACTTCGCGTCGCTCTCGCTCTCCGACTGTAGAGACTACACCGGTACCTCCGAGCCAATCGCTAGGGGTACTCTACTTCCCCCTTAGCCCCTCGAGTCACAAAGGGGCCACACAAATCCAGATGGTAAGTCTAGCTTCCCAGCTCACCTCGCAAGGCCGAGCTACCACTCCTATCCGAGCTGGAAAATCCCAACTCTCCACAAGTAATCAGTCAAGTCACAATCCGGCAGGATAACATTATGCTAACAACTGATCCCCTTCTTCCTCATCTTCCCTTTCTTTTATAGAGTTTTTCCAACCTCCAACTTTCCCTAAATCACATTTTAATTAAGTTTTAATAAAAATATTCTAAATATTCTCCTTCGCACAAGTGTCGTCCATCCCCCTCTTTCCTCAAATAATTATTTTCTTTAAATTATTAAACTACTCATTTCCCTCACCCACCTAGAGTTGCTCCTAAATTTCCTCCTAGATGTTTCTAGATCCCCTCACATGTTTTAAATACTTTCCCTAAAAATGAAGTTGCTAAATTAGCTCAAATTAGAAGGTTCTTAATTGTAGATTCCTTACTATGTTGACCTCGCTTTTTACCATAAGTTCCCAACTTTCCTTTATTATGTTTCCTCCATTACTTAGTTTCCTAATTCTTATTATTCCTTTATTTCCCGTTTTTATTGGAGCCAAAATGGCAGTTCCGCTATTTACTCTTTTCCCTTTATTATTAATTTAAAATCTTTTTTATACTTCCACAAGTTAATAATTCATTTCCTCTTTACAAATTTAAAACCACGGATTTTAATTAAATTATTCCTCTCTTCATTTTACCCTCTAAATTTAAGAAGACTAAAACTATTACTTAAGTGGGTTTTAGTTTATATCTTTATTTTTATTTTTATAGAGTCTTTTCCTTAAGGCTAAACAAAATTTTACCCTAGAGAAGTTTTAGACTTAGGTTTAGATTCTGTACTGGGCGACAATTATTTAGGGAAGTCGTTTTAATAATTTATTAAGGTGTTAAATGTCTTAGGGCCATCTAGGTTTGTTCCTTTCTCAATATCAATGCGACGTGCCCTTCAGGACGCACCACGTGTTCCAATGGTGCCACTCGCCCCGGTTGTTTCTCTTACGCGACGTGCCCTTCAGGATGCACCACATGCTCCAAGGATACCAATCGCTAACTTGTGTTTCTTTTGTGTGACGTGCCCTTCAGGATGCACCACGTGCTCCAAGGGTGCCACTCGTCGAATTGTGTTTCTTTTGCGCGACGTGCCCTTCAGGATGCACCACGTGCTCCAAGGGTGCCACTCGCCAACTTGATTGATTAGTAGACATCTATAACCCCTGGAGTCAACACTCCACCAGGTGAACGTGTGGGAGACTAAGGGCTCTAAGGAATAAGGCCCCCACCTTATTGCACACCCCTTAGAATCATCGTGAGCGATTGTCGCAGTTTTCCCTCACGACATCGTGGATCCTCTTGAACTAGGTAATCGTTAACATACAATTCGAGCCACGGCGGGAGTGCTAGTAGGTTGTGGTAGGGCTGCTGTCCACACCTCTCCCTCAACCTCTCTGGAAATCGTGTGTGGCCCCTTTACTCCATCTGTGAGTCTGGTTGGCAAGATATCATCAACCTGTATCATTAACAATCGTGTCAAAACATGTCAACATCATATCATCAAATCAATGAAATATCACAGTAAATAAATCAACCCAAATAGCACACTCCCTAACTCAATCTGGAGTCCAAGGGGTTCCACCGATGCCTCTGCATCCTCAAGGTCCAAAACTCTGTACACTCAATAAAACTGAGTCAATAGCACCTGTCTACGTCAAAGTAGTAAAACATCATGTCATCTATAATAATGCATCATAATCAAGGATAAATGTTTTAGCATCATAAAATTCCAGATCACTTGCGAGCAAGTGTCCTCAAAGGATAAGTTTTCTCAGTGCACCAGAGCAGGATGTTACACAATGCTTGGGATTTTAACTCTGAAAAATAGGAGGTCTGTAACCAACTTCCAAGATAAATTAACTAGTAACAAAATAATATGCATATAGGGAATGAAAAGCATACATTCATTCAATTCATCATATATTTGTTCTCATAGTCCATACAACTACAAAAATTGTAAAAAAATACAAATATTAGAGATGTTAATGAGAGAATTTTCTATTTATAACTTATTGACCAGACCAAATGACTAAGGGTGAGAACTTTTCCACCCAATAGTAGGATTTGTTGCACTAATATCCTTTTAGAATGGGACACCCTAGAGCTAGGCCATCATACTACCAAGGAAACTTATATTTTCAATGAAATTAATGGATGTGAAGGCCACTCTCCATGGGAAACCAAAAAGAGGAAATCCATTTTTATCCTCCAAGCCAAGGACCTCCACAAATTTCCTACATTTTTTCCTAGCTAGTTACACTTCCACAAGGGATTCCCTTCACTTCCTCTATAGTCCCTCAGCGCACTCCTCCCTCAGTGTCATTTTCCCTTTCCCAAATAGCATCAATTCACAACCCTCTTAGCCCATGTTGATTTTGGTTTTCACTTCCCAATTTCAATAGTTGATCCACTTGTGATTTCTAGTCTCTCTACTCATGGGTTATTCCACAATTGTTCATCGAGAATTGTCTTGTAGAACCTGGGTGCATTATCTCTTTTCTTCTCCAAGAAGGTTTTCTATTTCCCTTTTCTTGTGGCATATAATTTCATTGTTTAGTCTCAGAAAATGGGATGGGTACTTGTTTTATCATCGAATAATGTCTTTTAGCTATCCAACCATCTCTTTGTATCTCCATAATTATGGGTGGTTGATTGCTCAACTACCAAATCCCTTCTTTATCTGATTTTTTGAAAAACAAAATTGTGATATGGATCATTGGCTAAGGTTAATTTCTTGACAGGAAAGTTAATCCCCCAACCCTTTCACCAGTTTCTTCTTATGGTATCATGGCCAGTACTAGTTCTCCACCCTTTAGTTACTTGCTCAGAGAATTTTTATTAATTAAACAAAATACATTCACATTGTTCAATATGTCTAAATAATCATGACATGGTAATAATATTTCTATTCCAAAATAAAACCATCATTGGTCATAATTTATTACAAGTTAATCAGGGGATAAAAATGGGGGAGTTACATCCCATACCCCTTGGAGTAACACCCTCCTCAATGTTGTATTATTCCAGATATAAAATAGTATGCAGAACAAGAATATTTTAGCTAGAAATGACAGAGAAACAATGCTATAATCAGAACAATACCAGAATAATACTATAATAATACCAGAATAACACTACAAAGAGTAGTACTTTGATTACTGATAGAAATGTTCACTTGCCTCTTCGAGGGGGAAACCTCCATCAGATCATATCTCTATTATGATAATATCCAGGACTTTATTTCTCATACCCTCTACTTTATTTATACTAAATCTATGTTTCCAAAAGAATAATCTAGAGGAAGATCCTTCTAGAAGCAGGAGCTTCTATTAGGTCTTCTTACATTTGAAATATTCTTCCTTATTGCTAGGCCTTATTAATATTGGCCTTAATTACATGGAATTATATTATTCTACCTACATGAGGGGTTAGGGAGGTTAGGTCCCTAACATTCCATCCCCCTTGAAGAAAAACCTTCTCCTCAAGGCTTCAAATGAGGGAATTGTTGTAGAATGGTGGTCGGCTCCCAGGTCGCATCTTCTGGAGGTGTATCTTTCCATTGGACTAACACTTCCTTGATGGTGTGTTGATGGAGACGACACTCTCTCTAGGACAAGAAGGGTTGTGCATCCAACCATATGGAACTTTGTTCATCCAACTTAGGGAGACTAGTTTGAGTTTGGCACTTAGTTCCAATCACCTTCTTGAAGAAGTAAACATAAAAAATAGGGTGAAGCTTACATTGAATGGGAAGAGATAACTGATAGGCCACCGATCCCACATGCTTGAGAAATGTATAAGGACTATAAAATTTGGGTGCAAGTTTCTAACAATGTTGAGATTTGAGTGAATTCTTGTTATAAGGTTGTAGTAGAAGAACTACTTGGTCCCCTTCAACAAAATGGCATTCAGAACGACCTTGATCTTCTTGTTGCTTCATGCAATTCTGAGCCATGACCAAATTGTCTTTGAGGGAACAAAGAATAACCTCGTAGACTATAAGATTTGTGTCAACCTCCTGAACCTTCGAGACCCATACAATATAGGAGAGAAATGATGGGGGATTTTATCCATAGATGAATTCAAAAGAAGTCATGCGAGTAGTTGTATGTTAAGGTGTGTTGAAACCTCTATATCTGAGGCGATGATGGTCAGAGGTAGACCTAAATAAAGAGGACATGGTCAGAGGGATTTATCTCGGTCAAAGTTGAAGGGTAAATAGATAAAGATTAAGTGTTGGTTTTGTGGCAAATATTGACACCTGAAGAAGGATTGTTGGAAGAGACAACAAGCCTCCAAAGAAGAACCTCCA
Organism: Picea mariana; assembly: GCA_032191745.1. Taxonomy (NCBI): domain Eukaryota; kingdom Viridiplantae; phylum Streptophyta; class Pinopsida; order Pinales; family Pinaceae; genus Picea; species Picea mariana. Next base: position 39,401 of record JASDQU010754381.1, on the reverse strand, counting down.
AAAGAGATGAAGGAAGAAAACACAACTGAAACAGGTTCAACAACAGGTTTAGGTATGACTGATGAAGTTTTATCAATTAGAATTGGTTCATGTAATGATCAGCAGTGGTTATTAGGTTATGGCGCTTCAAATCACACGTTTCATCATAGACACTATTTACATGGGAAATTATATATCATGTAAAGTTGTGGGAGTTGGTAGCATTCGAATTAAGATGTTTGATGGAACTATTAAAATACTAACTAATGCGAGACATGTACCTGAGCTTAGGAAGAACCTAATTTCTTTAGGAGTCTTAGAAACTGGAGGATATAAGAGTATCGTTCAAGGTGGAGTTATGAAATTCTACAAAGGAATCCTACTAATTATGAAAGCAAAGAAGGTTGGTAACTTGTTTCTGTTAGAAGGGAGAACTGAGTCAGATCATGTGACAATGGTATCTCAGAACGACAGTGATTATTTTCAATTGTGGCATCAATGGTTGGGCCATATGAGCGAACAAGGATTAAAGGTATTATCTAATCGCAAGTTACTTCCCAGTCTAAAGTCTTTAAAGTTATATTTCTGCAAGCACTGTATTTATGGAAAATAAAGTAGGAAGAGATTTAAAAGCAAAAGACACACCAGTGAAGGAATCCTTGATTATATCCATTCTGATGTTTGGGGACCATCCCCTACTATTTCGTATGGAGGATCATCCCCTACTAGTTTGTGGATATGTTGATTCTGATTTTGCAGGTGATTTGGATAAGAGAAGGTTGACTTCAGGGTATGTCTTTACTCTTGCAGGTGGAGCCATTAGTTGGATGTCAAAGCTACAGAACATTGTTTCTTTATCCACTACAAAAGCAGAATACGTAGCTGCTTCACATGCTTGCAAAGAGGCAGTTTGGTTGAAAGATTTGTTTCGTGAGTTTGGAAGGATACAAGATGAAGTAAAGTTACTTTGTGATAGTCAAAGTGATATTCACTTGGCTAAGAATCCAGTCTATCATAGTAAAACAAAACATATACCTATCAAGTACGATTTTGTAAGACAGGTCATCGATGAAGGTGGAGTCTCTCTTGAGAAAGTGCATACAAAAGAGAACTGCGTAGACATGTTCACAAAAACAGTACTATTAGAGAAGCTATGATGGTTCGTGTCTTCTCTTGGCTTGCAGAAAAGGTGATGAACAAAAAGAAGGAGCAAGGTATCACATTAATTGTTGTCAAGGTGGACATTGTTGAATATGCCAACGAATGCATATTTAGTGGACCTTATTTTGTAGTAGTTTATTCAACCAAATCTACCAATTTGGTATGAATGCACAATTTTAGAAAATAGTTATGTAACTAATCTATTCTGTTATTATTTATGTAAACCCGTAGATGGGTGTGAGAGAGCCACTGTAATTTCCATTATCCGAATAATAAAACAACCCATGCCTTCCCTTGGTGGACGTAGCCCAATATTTGGGTGAACCACGTAAATCTCTGTGTGTTTTATAATCTCTGTGATTGTGTGTTTTATAATCTCTGTGATTGTTGATTGTGTTTTTTCAGCATTTACAATTATAACACTCACTCATCCAAATACTAATCTCTGTGATTATTGATTGTGTTTTTTCAGCATTTACAATTATAACACTCGCTCATCCAAATACAAATACCTGGTCTTCTGTGAGACCTAAAAGAGATAAAATCTTTTCACCAACTACCACTCGAACACTTAAAACTTGGGCTGCTGCAACAATTTTGAGAAGGGCCTAAGGACCAATAGGGGGACCAACCTGTAGACCAGGAAAGCCGATTGGCCATGTCATGCTGAAACTGTTAGAATTAATGATTATGTTGAGTTGGAGATTGGTTTGAAGATTTGTAGGAGGATGTTGAGATATTCTCTCAACCTATCCCTCCAAGAGTGGAGTTAGTTGGATCTGAATCCAGCTATATATGTAGCTATGTATGTGTGTAACAAGTAGTAATATAATCTATTATTGTGTGTGTTATTCCTGTGTGCCTCTGCTCTCTCGAATTTTATCATGGTATCAGAGCTTGTACAACCTTGATTCTCTCACGAGAGGGGCTGGAAAATGAGATAGATTGCAAGCTGATAATTTGTATATATGTAGTGTAGGAGAGTGTTCTGTGTTTAGTGGCTGATATAAAGAGAACCACTGCCAGATTTAAAGCAAATCAAACGGAGGTAGAGCATGAAGGAGTCATAGCTGCGCGTGACGAGATCGCTGCTGCTCAGATCTGAGATCGAGACTTGAGATTAAAGGCGTTTTGCTATTCAGGCGAGATTCTTGTTTCAAATACAGCGTAAAAGCTTTGTTTTAGAATCAGAAAGAAGAACACAGCTGAAGTGTGGTGTGGCATCGCTGTTCAAGGTAGCACTTAGATGAAAAGGTAAATCATGCAGGGATTGAT
>JASDQU010754381.1:0-35400 GCA_032191745.1 Picea mariana | reverse complement strand
AAATCATGTATTACTATAAATCTATGTTTAAGGTTGCATCTCCGATACATTTCTGTTATATTATTGAATATCTGCGATATCTCTGTGCATTTATTTATTATATCTCCACTCTCATTTCGTGCCGAAAATAATCTGGATCAATAAGGTTGGAATAGATGGCCGAATGACGCATTTACCACAAAATATTGTCCAATATCTCTCTCAACAGAATTATAGTGGTGAGATTCCACATTGTTGTGAAATTATGAGTTGTGTGCAAGAGGAAGCTAAGGGGTTGCGTTCAATGACGGAAAATTTAAAAAATAACAACTTTATAAGTTACACTTTGGTCCACTATGCCATTTCGAGGAGATGTATAACCATTAATGAAATATAAACATATTATTTTTTCACTTTAAGGCCATAGTGTAGATTTTTAGGGATTTATTCCACGCCCCACATATGATAAAAAAGGATGATATTTTTATTATGAATATTTCTCAAACTTGGGGCTTGACTTGTCTCATGACAACAAGAATAAGGTCATATGATTATGGAAATGAGGTATAAAGATGTCAAAGTGATGTTTCTAAGAAATATTTCATATTGTAGGGATTACTTATGATATATTTTTTCATACATGGCCTTATTAGTTTGAATCACAATTCCATCTTTAGTTAGAATTAGAGTCGAATTTTGGATCTCATCCAAATATCTAATGGTGTGTTGACCATCAATAGCTAGTATTTGGATAAAATACCTTGTTCTTCGTCTGATACTATCATCATGATGTAAGTACTTAAATCCAATAATTGTAACTAGATACAAATCATACCCTTAAATCATGTATCCGTGAAAAACGTAAGACCAAGTAGTAAGGGTATCTATGTGTTAGAAGGAATAGGTGTTAAACATGAGCAAGGGTACATGAAAAAGGAGACTTGTTGAATAGTAGTTAAACAAAAGACTCGACCTCTTTTTAGCACTTCATTTCATGGTGTTATAGCCTTATTGTACACCCTAGGGACTCATGGAGGACCCATTGATATTTCATGTTGAGAGACACTCCTCTTCCATGGAATTTACCTATCTTTGAGTGTGGTCCTGCCTGAACTCTTTGACAGAGTGAAACTGGTCACTACCCAAATAACATGCAACCCATGATCAGTCGTTGGTTGTACTATGGCTAGCCCGTGACTTCCTATGTAACCTTCTATATTTGGAGGGCATGTCCTCATCCCTCACATCCGCAAGCTCTTTGATTTAGTAATCAGGAAAGGTTTCCTTTAACCTTGGAATCAAATCCTCATTGTTCCTATTTTTAAAAGAGAGGAAAAAACCAATACCTCCAATTATAGGAAGATTATTATTACCCATTGTTAGTCATGTTATATGTAATTTTTTTAGAAAAGAAGATCAATGTATGGCCAAAAAGCCACCAAAAAAAAGCTAAAGGGTAGGTCAAGCTTAGGAGCTATCATTCAACTATGGACCACCTTATTATGGTTAGGATCATCAAGGAGGAGTGTCACAATGATAATACCAATCTCTTGTATTTATTCATTGAATTTAGAAAAAACATTTGACATGGTGCCTAGAACTAACTTTTCGAATAAATTAAAGGATAAACAGTTCCTTCTAAATTGAGAGTTGCTATGATAGGGTTATATGAGAACATCGTTGGCAAGTTTAGGAACTTTGAGTCCTAATTGGAAGAAATTTATTGTAATAAAGGATTCAAGCAAGGGCCTCTCCTATCCCCTAAATTTTAAGCATGTACATCAAAAAGTTGGAGGGTTGTTTGAAAGAAACAAGTTGTGTTTATATGACTCTAGCTAGTACAATCATCATCCTTCTTCATTGCATTCATCATATTGTGCTTGTACCAAAGAGTCCCTATGAACTTCACAAGAAACTAAAAATTGTCAAGGATAATATTGATAATATTAAGAATATTATTAGATCTCAATTTAAAGAGAATTTGTGGTGTGATAATAAATCGAAGGATAAAAGAAAATTAGAGAGTATAAGGAGGTAATCAACCATAACTTAGAAGATCAAAAGTATATCTCTATCTTAACTTGGTAAAAGGAAGAAAATCAACATTACTAAATTAAGAACAAACTCTCACCAACAACATAGTGAAAGAGGGTGTTGGACACTTCATGGGTTGAAGGACTTTGTCATCTTTGTCACACTAAAAAGATTGAAAAAGAAAACTACTTTCTCTTAGAATTTCCTACATGCACCCACATTAAATAGCAATTTCAAAATATTTGTTACCATACCAACTTTCAAAAAGTTCTAACTCATCAAAACTATGATGATTTAAAAATACTTCTATTAAAATATGAAAATAAAATTTTAAAATAAACTAAGCAACTACTTACCTTTACTAAAATCTGATAATATAAAATGAAACAATTAATATAAATATAAATCAATAATTATCATCATCGTATATCTTTCACACACACATATAATAGAATGTATTATACCATACTAAAAATCATTACACACTTACAATTTTCTTTCACTCATATTCCACTTCTCTAAGATATTATTTCAAAGATGATACTTGAAAAAAAAAAAGTATTTATAACAGCTGTATTAACCATTTAGATGAATCTATAATTCCTTCTTATCATTAAACATAGACTTCTACAAGGTATATAAGTCAATTGTGAGGCAGTAATCTTGCAAACTAGAATCTCTCAGGCAGTCGGCTATAAATAGGAAGATGAATTGTGTAACAGAGTAGGTAGCATGAAGTCGGCATAGCGAAATGAACATAGGAAAAATGAATTATAATATTCTCATATGAGCTCCATAGAGATACAGAGTTTTCTGAAGTTCCTTTTGCAATCTGAACAGTTTGAAGTATTTGGAAGAAAATCCACATCCCTTCTGCCCTGACAATTCCAAATAAAATTGTAGGTACTAGGCCTACGAAATATTCCATTATTTATTCTTGCACAGATGAAACACATGCTTGGTTTGGAATTCGCTCGTGTGGTTATTTATCAGGGAAAAAGGCATATTCACTTCGCCGACCTCGTGTTGGCTACTCTGTTACATCATTCATCTTTCTTTTTATAGCCGACTACCACAGAGATTCCAGTTAGCTAGATTACTGCCTCGAAATTGACTCATATACCGTGTAGAAATCAGTGTTTGATGATAAGAAGAAAATGAAACGAAGGAAATCATTAAGAAAAGTCTGTTAATTTAATTTACTTTGTCGTTGATTTTTTATAACCTAAAGCCTTAGTCTAACTTTTATTAAATGATTTTTTTGGACGATTTTTTTGGGACATTTGTCCTCCTATTTTAAGAATTTGTTAGATCAGCAGATTTAAGTAATTATTTTTGTATAATTTGAATACTTTTCAACATACTAAATACATTTCTATATTCAAAAATGTATTTTAAATAACAAAAAATAATAATTTCATGCTAATTTAATTTATATTGATTGATTAAAAAAACCATTTCTTAAAACAGTTAGACAAGGCATAACCTAAATCCATAAGGTCAATATGGGGCATAATTTATGTTTTTCCTTTTTCATTTCGAAGTGTTTGATATATGTGTTTTGATGTATGTGGACGAAAATCAGTATGCCTTTTACGAGGAATAGTTGCACAAGTGAATTCCAAACTTGATATATGATTCATTTGTGTAGGGATAAATATTGGAATCTTTGATATAGCTACCATTTCATTCTCCATAATATGGTTTTAGATTCTCAATAAAGAAAAGATTTAGAATGGAAAGTCCCAAGCATTCCAACTAAGCGTCGCAAATAAGTGTTTTATACCATTTTGGAAAATTTGAAGTCATAAGTTGCGGCTCAAAATCTTGCAAATGTGTAAGGTTTTAGAAAAACATATCACATCAAGTTTTCGAACAAATATTTATATCGCTTTCCATAAATGCTTGGCATGGCCATTGACAATGAGAGGGTAGTTTTTTTATGATGCAAAAAAGATAAAGTGTATTGTCCTTATTCCAAGTGTGAAGTGTTTGAAGCGTGATTTCAATATCATCTCCTCCACTGATCTCTAAATAATCTTCTTCACAACTACCATAGACTAGGCCACTGCGAAGGAGTTCCATTTTTATCATTGTAGAAATTTGATTCTCATCATCATGATTTTGATCATAAATGGGTTGGTCTTTAAAAATTCTTGAAATATGAACTTCAAAATCCTCCATTTCACGACATCCTTGGGAAATTGACTACATTATAATAGTCTGATCTATGTCAACCTTTGGAGAAACAATATCATTATCAAAAACATTGTTAGAGATATATGATATAATGTCAAATGTTTCTACAAAATTCTGATAAGATTTTTTGTCATAAGAACAATCAATAAAAGATTCCTCCTAAATAGAAAAACTAGAGAATATTTCACAAGGGGATGACTCTTCTTCCACTCGTTTAACATTAATTTTCTTCTCATTCGTACTATTAGAGGAACCAATTATAGAAATATTCATATATAAATCAAACTCCTCAAAACAATTTTCAAAAAATAAATTAGCTAAAAGAAACCTTTTACAATGATCACTAAATGTTGCATGGAAATTTTTGAGGGAAATATGATAGCAGGAGGCAAGGATCGTTATCATTCACAAGAATATCCCTCTAATTAGTAGATTAAAATATTCATTAATACAGTCCCGTGATGTATAACCAATTGATGCATGAATTCAAGCAAATGATCAGCAAGGTTATCATCTTTATCTTCTCTAAATATGGGTAAGTAATCACCCCAGACATCCATAGGAGACACAACATTTGGAAAACTAGGAACAATAGAGAAATTAAGAGCAAAATTATGAGCCCATATGTATTCCATCTGAAAATATGACTTCTTGAAACTGTGGAGTCGCCAGGTGGATGATGTGCAGTCCGAACATGTCTAGTTTCTGTTCACCATAAAAAAATATATCTAATTATTTCCATTCTCCCGGGGAAATATTGATCCATTAATTCGATCCCCGAAAACGATGCCAGAAGAAGTTGGTCCTAAAGTATACACGTAGCTACTAAAGGATAGAGCTAGGCCACCTAAAGTTTGGAATGGTTGGTTTTTTGATAATTTGATTTTGTTGGTAAGCTCAAGGATGGGTTTTCAAACATGAATTTATTTCTATGTGAGAATAAAGAATTAAAATAATATCTTAAGACTTAAACAAAAATCTAGATGCAAATCATCCAACAAGTTGTTAAATAGTTGATATTTTCACTAAACAATAGTTGTATAATCAGTGAAAAGATAAACTAAAGCAATGGTTGAAATAACAAGGAAATGTACATTGCACACATCACAAAATTTGCATTCAAGATCAGATTAAACACATGAAGAGTTGAGTAAGAAGCACAACTGTCATCAACATATATTCATTAGGTAGAGAACTTTACAATCTTGTAAGAAGGTTCATCCCTTCTGATACTTCTCCTTTTTCCACCCAAAAACTCACCCTAAAAGCATACAAAAACTTCTTATTTATTGTTGTTGCAAAGGATTTCGACCCTCTTTAAAAATGAAGCTTAACATCTGCATGACAACTAAATAAATCGACTAGGATTCCTTTAGTAGAACATGGATACACCCCTTTAACCTGAGTGCATATAGAAGTCATGACACTATTTAGCTTATTCTCAACAAAAATCAGGATCATATCACACAAATATCATTACTTATTGAGTTTTGGCACTATTATCTCGAACTTAGAATAACTAGACATCTATAAGTGCAAAATACCTCTACTGTCTAAACTGGAGTGCAAAAAACCTTTAACAAAACTAATGTGAAAGATTGCAGTGACTGGAACTGTGCATTGATTTCCATGTTTAATTTTAGTTTGAATCTAATAGGTAGATAACTTTATGTGCCGATAGCTTCCTCGAACTCTTCCTCCTCTTTGACAAAAGTAAAATAGAGCAAAACTCAGCTAGAATTTGGTGACTTTCTAGGAAACAATGACAAAAACAGGAAAAACAGAGCAAGGTGAATTTCTGTAAAAACATACTCAAATGTCTCTTCGATTCTCTCATACCATGATACCTGTGTAAAATATGAGAGAGGTTTTCGTGCATGAGCCTATTCCCAAAAGAAATTTCTTTCTTGTTTCAAAATTTCATTTCCATATTTTCGAGAGGCGTGCTAGAAGACAATGATAGAAACAGGAAAAACAAAGCATGGTGAATTTATGGAAAAACAACCTCAAAGGTCTCTTCTATTCTCTCAGATCGTAATATATATGTAAAATATGAGAGTATGTTTATGAATGGGCTCTTTCTCAACAACAACCTATTTCATTTTTCACAAATTCACCTCCATAAGTTCGAGAGGTGTGTCGAACGAGAATGACAAAAACAGGGAAAAAATTGAGTTTTTTTAGTAAATTTCGGAAATGCCTTTTGATTTGTCTTATGTAACCTTTGATACTTTCTTTCTATATTTTTATACTAATTCTGCATCTTAGAATTCTTCTTATATTTCATTTCCCCCCTCATTCTCATTTTGGGCAGTTTACCCTGCTATTTGGTAGGCGTTGACTGTGTATCTTTAACACTTCTGGGTGATAATGGGATTTCTGAGATATCCTATGCTTGTTGCTGCATACTAGAACACTTGTTACCTTCATTTTACCTTCGTTTTGTAGTGGAGGACCTCAACTTTATTTGATGAATTTCCTCTTTCATTAGGGTTGTTGACTTGTTTGCACTTGATTGTGTACCTTTGGTTTAGAGAGTCCTTCTCTTCCTTGCTGGTTGTTGTGATTCCTTTGATGAGTTACCAACTTCGGGGGAAACCTTATATTCTATATCGTATTCGTATCCTTTATCATCAAATTGTGTATCAGGTTTCTTTTCTTTCTGTTGTAAACCCACAGATTGCAGAATTTAATCCCAACACAATTCAATTCATCCAGTGAGAATACTAACCAACAAGCTTATTCTTGAACCTTAATTCATTGAGACTGCATACAATGAGCTCATCGTGAACTTAATTTCGATGAGTTGCACCTGAAACTATAATTCTCCATAGCCTCTTGTGATGATGACAATCATAATTGAAGTACACATGATCCTAAAACGACCTTAACACGATCTATGTGATCATGAGCTTAGAAATGACTGGTGTATTGGGGTGCTCATGATCCTGCATGCATCAACACTGTAATTTTTTAAATATTTGAATTTATTTCTGAATGTTAATATATCTAAAACAATGAGCTTTTACCCTGTTTACAAGAACAAGCTTGTTCTTACAATCAATATTTTTTTAATTGAAAAGGCCTCGCCAACTTGCTACCAGCTTTGTAAATTATTCCAAAGGCCACAACATGTTGTTAACCCAAACCAGACATGCAAAAATATTTCAAGAAAGAAATAAAATGGTGCAAAAATAATAGAGAGCAAAAACAACTCAAGATGACACATCAACTATGGAGGAGCATTACAAAAAAAATCAAGCTTTAAAAGGATGCATAGGTGAATTAGGGGAAGGACAGGGATGCATACCTAAGTTCCAACAGATGGAGATCAATATGATTCACCAATGAAAACACTTAGAAAAGTGTCGATGGAAATTGAAATAACTCAAAATGTTGATTGACGATGAAGGATCAATGATCAATTGGCCCTGACCACCAATGAACAAAACTTTCAAATCCTTGATGGGAAGGATCAAGGAAATAGACAATGAGGCTTAGGGCATGTATCTCTAGTGTTCTTAGTAGTCATATCTCAAGGGAGATTCACATTATAGCACTTAAATTATAACATAACTATTCTAACAAAATTCTGTCAATCTACGTATCTGGGAATCAAAATAACCTTCTTATGGACTTAGTCAAAATTATAGATTATAGATTATGTGATTTAGCAAGACTTCAAAAGCACACGCTCCTCAGTCTAGAAGAAATTTTGACCTAATTTTGAAGGTCTTAAATTATTCAAACTCATAGTGTAATAGTGTTTCATCATGAATTTAAGAAATCTGAGACTCGGGGAAATCAATAATCCCTAAGTACATAAAAACTCAGTACACACACATTTGTTCAACTCTATAGCTAGTAAAATTAAAATTCTCTACACAGATTCTTGCAATGCTTGGGATTTTAACTCTGAAAAATAGGAGGTCTGTAACCAACTTCCAGGATAAATTAACTAGTAATAAAATACTATGCATATAGGGAACAAAAAGCATACATTCATTCCATTCATCATATATTTGTTCTCATATTCCATACAACTTCATAAATTGTAAAAAAAAACAAATATTAGAGATGTTAATGAGAGAATTTTCTATTTATAACTTGTTGACCAAACCAAATGACCAAGGGTGAGAACTTTTCCACCCAATAGTAGGATTTGTTGCACTAATATCCTTTTAGAATGGGACACCTAAGATCTAGGCCATCATACTACCAAGGAAACTTATATTTTCAATGAAATTAATGGATGTGAAGGCCACTCTCCATGGGAAGCCAAAAAGAGGAAATCTATTGTTATTCTCCAAGCCAAGGACCTCCACAAATTTCCTACATTCTATCCTAGCTAGTTACACTTCCACAAGGGATTCCCTTCACTTCCTCTGTAGTCCCTCAACGCACTCCTCTCTCAGTGTCATTTTCCCTTTCCCAAATAGCATCAATTCACGACCCTCTTATCCCATGTTGATTTTGGTTTTCACTTCCCAATTTCAGTAGCTAATCCACTTGTGATTTATACTCTCTCTACTCATGGGTTATTCCACAACTCTTCCTCCAGAATTGTCTTCCAGAACCTGAGTGCATTATCTCTTTTCTTCTCCAAGAAGGTTTTCTATTTCCCTTTTCTTGTGGCATATAATTTCATGGTTCAGTCTCAAAAAATGTGATGGTTACTTGTTGTATAATCGAATAATGTCTTTTAGCTACCCAACCATCTCTTTTTATCTCCATAATTATGGGTGGTTGATTTCTCAACTACCAAATCCCCTTCATTATCCGATTCTTTGGAAAACAAAATTGTGATATGGATCATTGGCTAAGGTTAATTTCTTGGTAGGAAAGTTAATCCCCCAATCCCTTCACCAATTTCTTCTTATGGTATCATGGCCAGTACTAGTTATCCACCCTTTAGTCAGTTGCTCAGAGAATTTTTATTAATTAAACAAAATACATTCACATTGTTCAATATGTCTAAATAATCATGACATGGTAATAATATCTCCATTCCAAAATAAAACCATCACCGGTCATAATTTGTTACAAGTTAATCAGGGGATGAAAATGGGGGATTTACATCCCATACCCCTTGGAATAACACCCTCCTCAACGTTGTATTATTCCAGATATAAAATAGTATGCAGAACAAGAATATTTTAGCTGGAAATGACAGAGAAACAATGGTATAATTAGAACAATACCAGAATAATACTAGAATAATACCAGAATAACACTATAAAGAGCAGTACTTTGATTACTGATAGAAATGTTCACTTGCCTCTTCGAGGGGGAAACCTCCAGCAGATCAGAGCTCTATAATGAAGATTTGGTTGTTGGTTTTTCTTCCCCATGAGGGTTTCCTTGGATATATCTTGTGTTCTATGATTGTTTATCTTTCAATTATCCTATTATATGCAATTTTTAATGAATGTTAAAGAAGATAATTGTAACTTCTAAAATTCTAACATGGTATCAGAGAGGGCCTGAATAAAATAAAATTTGCAGATCTACAATACAAAAGGAGTTGTTTTTCTTTGTAGGAGTGGTTGTCGAAAAAGAAAGGGCAACAACAAGTGCACCTTAGTGGACCACATCTTTTCCGTGGATGAGATCTTCAGAATCAAGAATTTGTGATTTAGGGGTAGGATGACTATCATAACCAAGATTGATGAGAAGTTGGAGGGAGCTAACAACTTCAAAGCCTGGAAGAGTACCCCTCCTCCTAGAAGAACATGATCTAGAGAATTTCAATAAAGAACATGTTTTAGAACTGGAGGGAGATGAGGCTAAATAAAAGCACAGGAAGGATATGGTCAAAGCAAAGAGGATTATTGCAGACTCCATTGAGAACCATCTTATTCATCACATATATTCATTATCCACTCCAAAAGAAATGATGGATTCCTTAACCCAAATTTTTTTAAGGAAACAACATCAACCGAAGAATGACCTTGAGAAAGCAGTTAAAGAATGTGAGGATGTAAAATTCAAAAACCATCCACTCTTACTTCTCAAGAGTGAAACATATCAAGGAGCAGATAAAAGCCATTGGTGATACAGTGAATGGAGAATAAATGGTGATGACCACCTTCAATGGACTCCCAAGGTCATGGGATGCATTTATTCAAGGGAAATTCTCAAGAAGGAAGCTACCCAAGTTTAGTAGGCTATGGGAAGATTGAAACCAAGAAGAAGAAAGGACGGAAGCATCAGGAGAGAATATGATAGATGATTATCAAGCCCTAGCATCCCACACCAGGAAAGGAAAGATAAAGAAAGAACCCTCCTCACCCAAGAAGTTTCAGAAGGGAAAAAGAAATAACCCAAATACCAAATGTTTTTGTTGTCATAAAATGGGACACATTGCTAGGAATTGTTCCCTCATTTAGAAACTAAGGGAAAAGAAATGAGGTAAAATGCGTCATTTTCATACAACAGAAGATGATGAGCCACCAAATAAGGTTGCAAAGGAAGATGAATCAAGTGATGAGGAGTATTTTCTTATCTCAACCATTCCAGGACATATCACTCATGGAAGTGACATTTGGTTAGTGGACAATGGTGTTTCCAAGAACATGACAGGTTATAAAGACTCCTTGTCTAACCTTACTCATAAGGATTCATCACATAAGATGAAATTGGGAGATGAATGACTATCAGTATCCGATCAAAGGAGTAGGAGAATCCTCCTACAAGTTAGACTCAGAAAAACCAATGAAGATGAAGGAAGTTCTCTATGTTCTAGGATTGAAGAAGAACATTATGTCAATTTCAACATTGGATTAGAAGGGTTACAGAGTTACATTTTTTGATGGAAAAGTTCTTATGTGGCCTATATGGAATAATTTTGATGATGTTGTGGTGATTGGAGTTCAACAGGGAGGAATCTAGAAATTAAAAGGGTGATGAGATTCAACATTAATTCATGACACTGTGAATCCCAGTGAATTATGGCATATGATATTTTCTCACCTACATTAAAATTCCCTACTGAGTGTAAGAAAGATGGTTACAAGACTACCAGAGATCCATGAAAAAACAAATGACGCGTGAAAAGGTTGCGCAGAAGGTAAGAATGTGAATCACTCATTTCCCAGCAGTGATATCAGAGCCAAAAGAGTATTGGACATCATGCACTCGGATGTGTGTAGACCGATGCCAACAAATTCACTAAGAAGGTATGTTTATTATGTATCTTTTATTGATGATTACTAACGTAAAACTTGGATCTATTTATTGAAGGAAAATAATGAAGTGTTTGGAAAATTAAAATAATTCAAGGCACTAGTAGAAAACCTGACAGAACAAAAGATAAATACCTTGCGATGAGATAATGGAGGAGAATTCAATTCAGAGGAATTCAAAGAATATTGCAAGGAAGTTGGGATTAAGAGGTATCTTTCTAATCCCTACAATCCTTAACGGAATGGAGTAGCAGAAAGGAAAAATTGGATTATCATTGAAGAAGTGAAGGATATGATTCATGATCAAGATCTACCTATGCATATATGGGCAGAAGCAACAAAGACTTCAGTGTATGTGAAAAATAGAAGTCCCCACAAAGTAATTGAAAACAAGACACTAGAGGAGATGTTTTCAGGATAGAATGTGGAAGACAACCATCTAAGTATATTTGGTTTCCCTGTATTTGTGCATGTCCCCAGGGAAAAGAGAACAAAATTGGATCCATCTGGAAAGAATGGCATAGTTTTTTGTTACAATGACATATTAAAGGCATATAAGATATATATTCCCAATCACCGGAAAGTTGAGATTAGACGATATGTCACCTTTGATGACAATGCATCTTTTAGCAAATGAAAACAAGAATGTGAAAAAAAGGTTCATGAGGAGGAGAATGAAGGTGCTATAGTTCCAGAGGGAGAAGAAGTTGAACCAGAGGAAGTCAGTCATGAGGAACAATGTCATGAATTAATGTTGAATTCCAGGAAGAGAATACCATCTTGGGAACATGAGCTCATCAGAGATGCAAAAAGATATGGTGCCCCAAAAAAATATCTCATGGAATGTAAGAAGTCAAAACCGTATTCCAACTACGTGGCATGTTTTTGTGATAGCATAGATGCAAAACCATGTAGTTATTGAGAGGATGCAGAAAAGAGGGTATGGAAGGATGTCATGGGGGAGGAATATCAGTCCATAGTAAAGAATGATGTATGGCATGTGGTCCCCAAACTGAAGGAGAAATCAATAGTAAGTTCAAAATGGATCTACAATATGAAACATGTAGTTGATGGAAGTATTGAAAAGTATAAGGCTATATTTGTGGCTCGAGGATTCTCTCAGAAGGAGGGTATTGACTATGAGGAGACATTTTCTCCTTTGGTGAGATATACCTCAATTAGGAATATACTTTCGTTGGTCGTAGTAATGAAATGGAAGGTGCATCAAAATGGATGTGAATACATCCTTCTTGAATGGTGAAATAAAAAGGAAGTATATGTGGAACAACCACAAGGGTTTGAGGTACATGACAGGGAGAAACATGTGTGCAGATTGAAGAAGGAGTTATATGGATTAAAGCAGGCACCAAGAGAATTGTATGGTAGGATCAACAATTTTATGATGATATTAGGATTTACAAACAACAATGCATATCCTGAACTTTACTTTAAGGTTGTGGATGATGGTTTGGTAATACTATTGTTGTATGTGGATGACTTGTTTGTAACATGTGTGGAAAATATCATCTTAGAGTGTAAGAGAAAATTGGTTGTTGAGTTTTAGATGAAATCTCTCTGGATGATGCATTAATTTTTGGTTCTCGAGGTTTGTAAGAGACAGGATGAGATATTTTTGAATCAAGGGAAGTATGTAGTGGAAATATTGAAGGGGTTTGGGATGTTGGATTGCAAGGAAATTGCTACACCTATGGTATCAAATCTGGATTTGTTGTAGGATACAACTTCAAAGACTGTGGATGTTACTTTATACGGGAAGATGGTGGGTTCATTGATGTACTTGATGAACACAAGACCAAATATATGTTTTTATGTGAACACCCTGAGTCAGTATATGGAGCCGCCCAGGCAGGTTCATTTGGCTGCAACAAAACATGTGATGAGGTACCTTAAGGGTACATTGGATTATGGTCTCATGTATGTGACAAACCATGAGTTCGGGTTATATGGATATTCATATTCATAATGGGGTGGAAGTATTCTTGATGAGAAGATTAATTTGGCATATTGATTTAGTCTAGGCTCCAGTATGGTTTTGTGGAGAAGCAAGAAGCAGTCATGTGTAGCACTCAGTACGAATGAGTCTCAATATGTGGCAGCATGTGAAACATGTAGAGAAGTATTGTGGCTTTAGAAGCTATTGTCTGGGTCATTTTGTCTCAAAATGGAGGGAACTTACATTTGGTGTGGCAACTAGAGTTGCATGAAGTTGTCATAGAATCTAGTGTTCCATGACAGGTCGAAGCATATCGAGATCAAATATCACTATATTAGGGATATGGTGCAAAGGTTAGCACTAAGGATCTAGTATGTGACTACCGAGGAGCAAGTTGCAGTTGTGTTGACCAAGCCAATGTCGAGGATGGAATTTGAGCACTTTGGGGACAAGCTTCGCATGGTCCCTCTTCAGAGGAAGTGATGAGGTACAAATGCATTGCGGGGTAGTGGATGTCTTAGGGACATGTTGTAGCTATTTGAGAGCTATCCAGAGGCCTTGGATGCATTGGCTGTGAATTCACAAGGGTGCACATGATGAGGTACAGATGCATTGTGGAGTAGTGGATGTCATGGCGATATATTCAATTTATTTGAGAGCGACCCACAGGCCTTGGATGCATTGGCTGTGAAATAATGTTGTACTATGGATATTCGATGATGTATAGATTCATATGTTCAACAGTAAATAGTCATGAGGTCATGTGGAAACAAAGAATATCTTCCTAGTTAAGAGGGAGTGTTGATATTTTTATGTAACTAAGGAAGACATTCATTTGTATTTGTATTGGAAAACCTCGAGAAGTTTATTGTAATCTTATTTTATAAATTGATTCGAAAGAAATTATTATTTTATTTTTATCCGTATTCTAAAAGTCAAAGTGGCCCCTCTTAGGTTTTTTTTTTTTAAGGAGTCAGTTATGTGTATAAATAGAGGTCGCATTCCTCTAATTTGTACATACACACAACTCGCCTTCTCTTGTCTATTTGGAGGATAGAAAAGGAGGTTTAGCATAGGAGGTCTTGGTTTCTTGGTCTTTGGTATCTTGGTATTGGTCTATTTGTGGAGAGGTATAACGTGACATTGTAATCGTTGAAGGAATCTATACCGAAGAATTGGTTGTTGGGTTTTCTCCCCCATGAGGGTTTCCCACGATATATCTTATGTTTTGTGATTGTTTATCTTTTAGTGATCCTATTCCATGCAATTGTTAATGAATGTTAAAGAAGATAATTGTAACTTATAAAATTCTAATACACACTTCCTATTGTACATCACCTCAAAGGGACTCATCTTTAAAGAGGTTTGGTAACCATTATTTTATGAAAAGTCAACCAAATGAAGGTACTCTTTCCACTTTGTAGGGAAATCCATTACATACATATGCAACATATCCTCTGCAATTTGGTTAGTCCTTTCAGTATGACCATCATTTTGGGGATGATATGTGGTAATTAAATTCAATTGAGTATCCAAACCACTAAACAAGGCCTTCCATAATTTCGAGGTGAATTTTGTATCACTATCTAAAATTATAGTCTTGTGTAAACCATGCATCCTAAAGATTTCCTTCCTGAAAATTTATGCAATGTTTATAACTTTATGAGTTGATTTCACTGGAATGAAGTGTGCAACTTTAGTGAGTTTCTTTATTACTACCATTATAGAGTCATTTACTTTCTTGGTTGTAGGAAGTCCTGTAATAAAATCCATTCTTGTCAATTCCCATTTCCACTTGGGAATGACTATTGGTTGGAATTAATCCAGTTGGGTGAAGGTGCTCAATTTTAACTTGTTGTCACTCAAGGCACCTAGCAAGATATTAAGTGACGTTAGTTTTCATTCCGATCCAGAAATAATCTTTTTTTTAGAGTTGTTATATTCTTTTGGTAACCTAGGTGACCTGAGTAAGGTTTCTTATGTATTTGAGCTAATATTAAATTATTCAAATATGTGTTATTTGGAACATAAATTCTATCTTTATGGTGCACTAAACCGTCATGATTGCATCTGAATTTTGATTCTTCCTCAAGTGATTTATTATTATCTAATTTTTTGTGTAACTTCTTATAAATTTCATCATTTTTTGTTGGTGATTTAGTTTTTTGATTTAAATGAGTTTGCATGTTACAACTAAAAATTTCATTTAGTTTTTTGTTGTGAATGTGCTAATTTATTTTATTTTCCTTTAATGTGTCTTATCTCAAAATTATATTCACTTAGGAAAGATAAGCATCTTGTCTGTCATGCATTCAATTTTTGTTGACCGAAAAATACTTAAGGATTAAATGATTTGTTTTAAACCAAAATCTTCTACCCAACAAGTAGTGTAACCACATTTTAAAGAATGTACAATAGTAGTTAGTTCCAGGTCATGCATTGCATAATTATTTTATGAGGTTTCATCTTTCTTGATTCAAAGGAAATTACATGATCATATTGTAACAATACTCATCATAATACCTCTAATGAAGCATCAATAGAGACCACAAAATCCTTATGCAAGTCTCTTGTCTTCAAGATAGGTTTCTTTGTTAATAATTTTTTTAGCTTTTCAAAACTCTCTTGACATTTCTCCGTCCATTTAAATCCGATTCATTTCTTTTGCAAAGAAGTTATTGGATAAGAAAGTTTATAAAACCCTTTTATGAATCTACGGTAATATTCTGTGATTCCCAT
Organism: Picea mariana; assembly: GCA_032191745.1. NCBI lineage: Eukaryota > Viridiplantae > Streptophyta > Pinopsida > Pinales > Pinaceae > Picea > Picea mariana. The sequence goes on along the minus strand of JASDQU010754381.1, from coordinate 19,311 downwards.
GAAAGATCGAACATGTGACACATCCTTTGGAATTGGCGAATATAGGATGGCATTGACCTTTTCTGAGTGAACTAAGATCCCTTCACCTGAAATTACATGTCCCAAATACTATACTTTATCTTGATAAAATTTACACTTGCTAAAATTTGCGTACAATTGGTTCTCTCTAAGTGTTTGCAAAACCATTCTTAAGTGTTCATCATGTTTCTCTTTGGTTTTTGAATAAATCAATATATAATATATGAACATAATTACAAACTTGTGTAGATTTTTCCTCAATTGTTGTTCATTAATCACACAAATGTAGCAGGTGAGTTTGCTAAACCAAAAGGTACCACTGCAAATTCATAGTTTCCATATCTAGTTTGGAAATAAGTATGTGTATACCCCCCTCTTTAATTCTAACATGATGGCATCCTCATCGTAAATATATCTTAGAGAAAATATTAGCTTCTCTAACTTGATAAAACAAGTCATTAATGCAGGGTAAAGGATACTTGTTTTTAATTGTCATTTTGTTAAGTTGCTTGTAATCAATACACAATTTGAAGGTTCCATCTTTCTTTTTTACAAATGAGATTGGTGCTCCCCACAGAGACACACTAGGTCTCATATACTATTTATCTAAGAGTTCTTGAAGCTACATATTAAGTTTATCCATCTCTAGAGTACTCATTCAGTAAGGTGATCTAGATACTAGTGCATATCTGGGTACCAAATATATGGTAAAATCTATGTCTTGCCTAGGAGGTAATTACAAAATTTCCTCTAGAAATACATCGTGAAACTCTTTCAGTATAGAGTACTTAGTTAATAAATTTTCATTTATTTCTTCACTACTTTTAGATATTTGCACAACATAAATCTCACGACCTTTTCTTGCATTCATTTTTAACTATAAAGTGAAGATATGTCTTATCGACACACCCTGTGGTATTCCTTTTATTGTTCGCCAAAATCATCTGAATAGTGAAAAGTCTTGTCATGAAAGTTTAAAATAGTTGAATGTTTTTCCAACCAATTCATTTCGCAGATCATAAGATCCTAATGGTAAAATATTTATATCTAATTTGGTTTCCATACCATCAATGCTTACCACACAGTCTTTTACCAACTCAACAACTTTTATTTTTGTTCCTGTAGCTAACTGAGCTAGCCAAGATTTCTTGTGTTTAATTTTATCCAGTGTATATTTTTATACCACTGTAGGTGAAATATAACTTAGAATTGCACCAGGGTCTATTAAAATGGATACAAGTTTATGATTTAACATACCTTCTATCTCCACCATGGAGGATTAATGATTATCCTGTCAATTTTCAAGGGAAGCATTGATTTTTGTTTTTGTTTAAAGGGCAGTTTTTGTACACGTGATGCTCTTTACAAACCCAACACTGAAGAGGAAGCCTAAATGTATCACTAACGATCTTATTCTCCAAATTTGTAGGTTTACTACTTTTCTGAACTAATAAACTTTGTTGTCCCATAAATATGTTTCTGCTAACTAGTGCACTATGTACTAATACACTTTGTTGTCCCATAAATATCTTTCTCCTAACTGGTGCACTATGTGACGGTTGTCGAGGATGCTTAAAAATGTTTATTATTAAGATCAAAATCGTCCTTATGTTTATGATGCCAATTTTTTATATTTTCATATCTCTTCTTAAATTGAGTAAAGCATAGTTTAGCATGCCTTATTACTTCATCCATTGTATTTGGATTAAGAAATTAAATTTTGTCTTTATATGCTTGAGGAAAACAACTCATGAACCACTAAACATTTTCCTTTTCCTCCCTCAGGTAAGGTGCATATCTCATCAAGTTCATAAATTTAGTGAAAAAGTCCTCAATAGACATATGTCCCACCATAAGTTCATGGAATGTTTTGGCCTTTTCATCATAGTATCGTTCTGTTAAATATTTTTGTTTAAAATATTTTTTTAATATTTTCTAGTTCAGTTCTTTGCTCCTAATCTCGTTAACCATTTTTGTCTCGTGCCACCAAATGACACCTTTTCCATTTAGTTGATACACAACTACTCTAGTCCTCAAATTTATGTGATTATTGTAGATTTGGAAATATTTACTCAAGTTCAGAAGCTAATATTTTTCTCCTTCCTCAGACTCACCATCAAAACTAGGTGATTTGATTTTCTTAAACTCTCTGAGTAATTCTTCATGGAATTTCTTTTTCTTAGTTTTAGGTACAATTTTCTACAAAGTGTTTCTATCAGAGTTAACCTCACTACTTTCTTTAATTAATAACTATGTTTTATCATTTTTTCTTAATAATATTTACACTTTTGTGCCTCTTCATTGGAAAGTTATCTCTTATTGTTATTTACTAGCCTGTAGCTTTTCTTTGTTTTCCTTTATTCTTTGTATTTCTGCTTTTATACTACACATGGTTTCCAACAATCCTATAGAGTTATATTGAGGTTACTCACTGTTTAGTTCCACATAAATTAGTGGTCCATTTGTGTTGATCTACCAAGTTCTTCACCCTTGGTACTTTTTTATTTGCTTTAGGTGCAAAACACAATGACGTCAATTCTTTTGCTTATAGTAGATTTCTACATGTAATTTTATATAAAATTTATATTCATTCTGAGCCCATAAGGTCATAGTGTTAAATCGTGTTTTGATACCATTTATAATGTCTCCTATAACCAAAATAAATTTTAAATTAAAATATTTTTTATAATCATATACATGCATTGTTATTCTTAATATATGGTTGATTAAATGTTTGACACATGAGATTGATTGACATTTTGATCTAGTTTTCATTGTAATGACATAACATGTTAAAGACTCAATGGATCTTAATACCATATATCAAGGTTTAACATCACACCGATATTCACCTTTAGATGAGTCCTCTTTCTATTGCAGGTAATGCAAAGTACTTTACTAGTCATTTATGTTATGCAACAACTTATTAAATACACCTTGTAAATGGTTTCTCTTCTTCGCGAGGATAAATTATGGTTCTAAGGTTTGGAAAGACTCTTATTGATTATGGTAAACTTTTCTTCTATACTTAAATTGAATTTATATGCATATCATGGTTCATAACTATTATATGTATTGCAACATTAGACTAGTAGCCATAGATTGGTTATTAGTCCCCACCCTTTGGGATGAAGGGACTCATTAGTAATCGATTTTTCATGGTTGCATTAGTATGGAACGAAAACCAAACAATTTAACCAAAGTTTTAATAGAGTCATGCAAATTTTGAAGTGGCATTTGGTTTTTAGGCTAAAGTTTTAATTTGGAGGCCTTATTTGGCCTCTTCCCAAGGCACAGCCTTATGATATCTTACCTTAAAATCATTTCAAGTGCATATTTGATCAGTAATGTTGCCTAATTCAAGTAATGCTGGAACTAAGTCTAGCATTACTTCTTAGCATTAAATGTTAAACCTTTCTTCCAATCTTACACATTGGAATGCCCTTAGCTACCTTATCTGCATGTTGTGTCTAGTGGTTGTCTGCATGTTGTGTTGGTGGTTGTCTGCATGCCACCCATGTGTTTGGTTGCTGGGTATCGCATTTTGGTGCAGAGATTATATCAACTTGGTGGTCGAAAGTTTGATGTTGCAAGAATAGGTCCTCTTGGTTTCATTCCTTATCAACTGTCCAATGGCGGGAGTGTTGCATTCCTTATCAGTTGTCCAGCGCAGGTGTGTTTATGGCGAATGCATTGCTGCAACAAAAACAAATCATGAAACAACAAATCAAATTCTTGTTAGCGGCGGGAGTGTTGATGCTGAATGCATTGCTTCAACAAATCAAATTATTGTTAGTTATAACAGGGACCTGAAAGATCTCATTGTTCATTTAAACTCAAATAGATCGCATTGTTAATTTAAACTCAAATACTTTTGTCGCTACTTATGTTTATACAAATAGTTATGATGTGGTCGTCGAAGTCATACAAAACTACCAACAATTCGGTGAGCATTCATTTTCATTTTTGTTAGTTGCTTGAAATTTGAAATGCATTATGTGATCAACATTTAAACTCAAATAGATCACATTGTTAATTTAAACTCAAATACTTATGTCGCTACTTATGTTTATACAAATAGTTATGATGTGGTCGTCGAAGTCATACAAAACTATAAACAATTCGATGAGCATTCATTTTCATTTTCGTTAGTTGCTTGAAATTTGAAATGCATTATGTGATCAACATACGAGTGACGGTGAAAACACCGATATTGCAGGCATGATTAATATTAACACTGCTTTGGAGGCATGATTAATGTTAACAATCCTTGTTGTGGAATTGGAGGAAGATTCAAGGGAATAATTACATGCATACCACATGCACCTTATTGTGGGGAAGATCGACACAAGTATATATTCTTCGACGCATATCTACCAAAATTGCTTTATATTTGTCATTCTTTTCTTTCCGCCATTGAAACTCACTATTCAAACATAAAAATAAAAGTGTTGTCTTCTGTTGTGTTGTGCAAAGTCTCCATATACTGTAGCCAAAGAAGAAAATACTAAGGCTCAACAACATTGATTGTCATCATCATCTCTCCAAAAGGACTGCGCTCGAATTCTCCTCCTTAATCCCATCCTTTGCCATGAAAATATCTTGGATATTTTTCAAAACAATTTATTAAGCAATTTGATATTATAGAAATGTAGTGTAAATATGAAGCACCTAGAAACATGTTTGTTTTTTGTTTTTTTTCATTGGGAATCCCTTACCTGTAAACCAATCTTGCATTTTTCCTGTCTTCACAGATAAGCGACGTGCTCTGTCCGGTAGGTACATTTTACTACATGATTGTCCGGTAGATACTTTTTACTACAAGGAGATTTAAATGCCCACATCCATGGGGTTCTATCTTGTCCATCCAAGTTTAGTTGAGAACCTGGAGCTTGGAACTTTTGCATTCGGAACTTGCGTTGCATTCAATGGATTACCAGCTCTCCATGTGTCCTCTCAAATAAAATGTGTTGAGGTTTTGTGATGTGAAATTGTTGATTTCTTTTGCCCCTCTGCCATCCCATTAATTGATCCAACAACAAGTGTACTCACGTGCTTTGGGTTCTCCTAATAAAATATATTTCTCTCTCCACCTTTTACAGTTTTGGGTGTCAACAAGTGTACTCATGTGCTTTGGGTTCTTCTAATAAAATATATTTCTCTCCACATTTTACTGTTTTGGGTGTCAAGTTGCTTTCTGGGGCCAGTATCTGAAAGGAGGGTGAGTCTATTGCTCGATACAACGACCATTCGAGACATTTCCCCTATGTATATTGTTGTCGGGTGAATAGATGAATTCAGGCTTCTTGGTTCAGTGTTGTAGGAAATCGAGGTCAAGTTTCTCTAAGAGCGCATCACATTTTCAGAAGGTCATGCCCACCCTCGTTCCAGTTGTAGAGAGATAAGTACAATGGCCCAATAAACTCTCATTTCGCTTAGGCCTTTCGATGCTTGCCAACTTATTCTTTCATGGATGTAGTGGGAATTAGGAGTGTCTGTTCCATTCCGTGTGGACCTCGACGATTGGAATCTAAGTTTTCTGCACACCACCTTACTATTTCTGGACACTGGAAGACTTTCGGATGTTCAACTGCTTGAAGGAGGTTAGAATTACAAATATTACTTTGTACCTTTGGTCTAGACAACAAGTCTCGATAACTCCTCAAGGTGTAGGATTTAGAACACTCAAGGTTAATCATTCTAGGTAAACGAAGGATCTCGAAGAGGTAAACATGCATGATAAAATCATTGAAATATCTAAGACAAGAGTATTGCTCAATCTGCAAGTAAATCTTGAGAGAATTATGCTGTTGTCGAATATATTTGTATGAAAATTTTGTTCTCTTCTCAAGCTTGAACAATATTAGGAATGAAATCAATTATGGTTTGGTCCATATTACCAACTTAAGTAAATCTTGAGAGAATTATGATGTTGTCTAAGAGATTTGTATGCAAATTTTGTTCTCTTCTCATGCTTGAACAAGATTAGGAATGGAATCGATTATGGTTTGGTCCATATTATGAAATTAACAATTTCAGATATCAAACATATTGACATCGCAATTGCACGAATCTTGAGTTTGAATAAGGGAAAAACGATTTATGAGAGGTTTATGACTTGAAAATTAAACTCCTCTCCTCTTGTCTAAAACCAGAACACCAAGGATATTCTGGTGAATGTTGAGAATGTGATTACCTGCAAAATCGAAACCCCAAACGATTATGAGTACAACATGCTCTTGGGAATTTTCATAAACAAAATCCAAAAATTTAAAAATAACAGTAGCCCAAAAATAGGTCTAATTCAAAGGATAAATTATTCAAGAACAACTACACCAAAGTGGAATAACCACATCAATCTGAGGTAGACGGAAGTCAATCTCAATCTACTAGTAGAGGTAAAAAATCATGCTATCTTGAAGTAAACTCTCAGGAACCCATCCCTACAACCAGAAGGTAACTGGAGAATTAGTCCCTACAGCTACATAACTTGTTAAACAATCCCTACGAATTAGTCCCTACAGTTACATAACTAGTTAAACAATCCCTATTGCCACAAGGCTGAATGAAAAAACAACCGTGAGATTCAGATAAACCTTCAAACTTGTTAGCTATATTTCTGCCTTCTTAGGCGGGACTTGTTGCTCAGCAACTACCCTTGTTGTTAATGTTTTCCAACCAAAACTATAAGATTTATATTAATAACTTAATGTTCCAAATCATAGTTATATAATAGATTGACTAAGATTAATATTAGAATAGTTATGGAGTAAATCCATAACCCCACTATACACATTGAGTGTTACTCCCTCACTCTCTTCCTTAGGGAAATCGCCAACACAATGATCGTACCACTATCCCATCACATTCAAGTCTTGATTCCATATGATTTCCTCCATTGTTAAACTCGAGGTATACTCTAGTTAAGTTATGACTTGGATATTGAGTCCTATAAGACGCATTCCACGTTGGTGCCATTTGTTATATTGTTAGTCGAAACCCAACTAGGACGTTTATCCTTAATGTGTTTTGGTATACGAGTATACCACTTCTCTTCCATCGTTTTATTGCTTCAGTGTTGTGAGAGCTAGAGCCTTTGGATAGACTCTAACATGTTAGGGTTTATTCTTTCATTCTTCAACTTTTAAATTGAAGAATGGTTTCGAACTAGGCGATGACTCTACCAAAGTTAGGTTAAAGGATATGCCCTCGAATCATAGAGTTTGTCTAAAAAAAAATTATTATTATTTTGATATAATGGAATCTCTAATTGATTTATGGTGGTTTATCCACAGGTTTAACTTATCGAAATTTCGAAGTTTATTCCAGTTGTTCGGCCTTGGGAAAGAACCCATGTTTTATTTCATTCTCTAGTAAATATGCTTGGATCACAAGCTCCTAAGGTGCGATATTACGTCTCTGTTCATAATAGTCAATTTAATGTTTTGTTCTATGTAATATCTATACAATTTAAACTGAGTTTGTTTACGGATTATATACAGGGTTTATGGAAACCCGTGGAGCATAAACGATTCCTTGTGGCCACGGATACAGGTACCATTGGAACTTGTCATATTTTTAACAACACTTCGTTACTCTAAGCGTTGTTGTGAGTTAAATAGTGATGAAGCAAAATGTGTGTTGCATTAAGGAGGTTATGTGGCACCAAAAACTCCATACCTGAGTTCGTATGAACTCATCGTTGGTACGAACTCATCCGTTGGTTTCTTGTTGGGGATTTTCATTTCTAATGTCTGTTTCATGTTCAGTAATCTTTATCTGAAATTTTTAACCCTTGATTTATATATATATATATATATATATAAAATATTATCAATACTTAAACATAATAATGATAAAAAAATCATAATAAATACATAATTTAATATTATTAAACAAATTCTATAAAATTCATTCAAAATCTTAGATTTATTCTAATAACCTATACCATAACTAAAAACTTATTTTTCCATAATCTTAAATATAAATTAGAATTTCAAATAAAATACAATAAAATATTAATAATTAATAAAATAAAACTCAATCTAATTCTAACCCCCTCTCTCTATATATAAACACCATTAAACAAACTATTCCATTCATTGAACCGTAGACTTATATATATATAGAATTAGTTATGATATATTATTAATCATTATTAATTATTGAATTATTTTATTAGTTTATTTGATTTTAATTTTTGTTTAGGTCTGTGAATAGGGTTTATTTGGAAAATAACTTAAAAGTAAATTATTTACACTAATATCATTGTTCTACTATATTTTTCATGAATTTCTTGTTGCAAGAATGTAATTAATGTTCTTTCAACATATAATTTAACATAAGTCTTTTAAGATACTTTCATAACATAAACCATCAAAAATTAAAATTCTTAAATGTTTGTAAAGTGAGGGACATTACATTAGTCCTTTGTTAGCCATGTTATATGTATTTATTTTGGAAAAGAAGATCGATGTATGGCTAGAAATCCACCAAAAATGATAAGTCAGGTTTATGAGCTATCATTCGACTTTGGACCACCTTGTTATGGTTAGGATCATCATAGAGGAATGTCACAATGATGATACCAATGTATTTTATTCCGCTATTTGCTTTAGAAATGCATTTGACACAATTCCCTGAACTAACCTATGTAATAAATCAAAAGAGCTAAAATTTATTTCTGAATTGAGAGATGATACAATAAGTTTATATGAGAACATCAATGACAAGTTTAGGAACCCTAAGGGTTGGTGGAAGAAATTAATTGTATTAGAGGATTCAAGCAAGGGTGTCTCCAATCCCCTACTCTTTTTGGCATATATACCAAAAAGTTAGAGGGTTTTCTAGAAGAACTAAGTTGTGTTGACATTATTCTAGCTAGTACAATCATCATCCTTCTTCTTTTCATTAGTGATAGTGTCCTTACGGAAGGGAGTCTCTATGGTCTCGACAAGAAACTAAATATTCTCAACGTTTTTTTCTCTAGTATGCGCATGACTATTAAGACTAACAAAAAAAAGGTTATGATAATCAAACCCAAAAATATCACTTACACTAATTTCATGTATGACAACAATAACTTGTAGGAAGTGACTTCATCAAAATATTATGAAATCAATCTTTATCACAAGCTTAAGTGGAACTACAACATTGAGAAAATGATAAATGGAGGGTGGAAAACTTATTATGGTCTTGAAAACAATTGTAAGTGAACCTTTGGATCTGGGATAAGAAGTAACTCCTATTTGATACTCTCATCACTCTTGTTATCTTTATATGGTTGTGAATTTTGGGGCTGCAACATCTCCATAGAATAGTGGAGGAAGATAGAGCAATTGAAAATTGTTTTATAATTTCTAATCTTTAGATTAAAGGAAATACACCATATCATGTCCTCCTCATAGAAATGATTATTTTCCCCATTTAGAGAATGGTTATGACTAGGTACCTAATGTACCAAAACATACCATAACAAGATAAACAACATGGAAGACAAAATACTTCCCAAGATTTAATTCGAACTCTAGTCAAAACCAACTAAGGCTCAAGGAGGGAATAGAAATAGGTCATTACAATACCAACCTTCCTAACCTTCTAACTCAGCAAAATTGTGGTGATTTAAGAATTCCTCTCTTAAATCTATTAGAATAAAAAAATAAAATTCTAAAACAAACCAAGCAACTCCTTACCTTTGTTAAGGTTAGATAGAGTGAGATAGACAAAGTAGTATCAATAGACACCAATCATCATATATATGAATATGAATATGAATGTATTGGAATTTTATTTAATTTTAATTTACGATATTAAAAATTCTCAAACACTTCCAATTTTTTATATTCCACTTGTTTAAAATATTATTTCAAAGATGATATTGTTTCAATCTTCTTCTAGATCAGTTATTGTTAGCTTTCAGCCATCATTAACGAGCTAATATGAAACGGATTAATACAGAAATCAACTCGAACATTTGACACGAGGATTTACGTGGTTCACCCAAGATTTGGGCTACGTCCACCAAGTGAAGGCATCGGTTGTCTTATTATTCAGATCATGGAGATTACAAGAACTCACTCATACATCTCTCCCTCACTCATACCTCTATGGGCATACACGAATTTATATTAATGTACACATGAAACTAATTTGTTTAATGCAGACATATCCAAATCTAACTTAGTCTCATTAGTTAGAACAAATACTGAATTATAATATCTAAAATCCTAATCCTGGGGATTTGTTGTCACCATTTAACAATCTCCACCTTGACAACAATTAACCTGATACCTTACTCCTTGTTTTGTTCATCACCTTTTCTGCAAGCCAAGAGAAGCCAAGAGAAGCCAAGCACCATTGTAGCTTCTCTAATAGTATTGGTTTTGTGAACATGTCTGCGCAGTTCTCTTTTGTATGCACTTTCTCAAGAGAGACTCCACATTTATCGATGACCTGTATTACAAAATGTTACTTGATAGGTATATGTTTTTTTTTTATTGTGGTAGGCTCGATTCTTAGCCAAGTGAATAGCACTTTGACTATCACAAAGAAACTTTACTTTGTCTTGCATCCTTCCAAACTCACCAAACAAACCTTTCAACCAAACTGGCTCTTTGCAAGCATGTGAAGCAGCTACGTATTATGCTTCTGTAGTGGATAAAGCAACAATGTTCCATAGCCTTGACATCCAACTAATAGCTCCACCTGAAAGAGTAAATACATACCCTAAATTTGACCTTCTCTTTTCCAAATCACCTGCAAAATCAGAATCAACATATCCACAGACTAATTCACAACCATTGTTATAAGTGATACAGTAATTACTTGTGCCTCTCAAATACCGAAGCACCCATTTCACTGTTGCTCAGTGCTCTTTACCTGGATTTGGCATATACCTGCTGACAACCCCAATTTCATGTTAAATGTCTAGCCTTGTACTAACCATCGCATACATTAGAATTCCTACTGCAATAGAATATGGTATTCGAGACATATATTCATTTTCTTCTTTTGTACTAGGACATAAACTTGAATAAATCTTAAAATGGGAAGCCAAAGGGACTGAAACTGATTTCACATCGTTCATACCAAACCTCAAAAGTATCTTCTCAACATACTTCTGTTGTGACAACCAAAGCTTACCATTCCTCCTATCTCTGAATATCTCCATGCCCAAAATCTTCCTTGTTGCTCCTAGATCTTTCATATCGAACGTCCTAGCCATCTGAGCCTTTAACCTGTTGTTCTCAGTTATGCTTTTTCTTGCTAAAATAATATCATCAACATACAATACTAAGATAATGAATATGCCATTATTAAATTTCTTAAAGTAGACACAATGATCATACTCACTCCTTGTATAATTCTGGCTCACCGTGAAAGAGTCAAATTTCTTGTACCATTGTCTGAGTGACTGCCTTAGACCATACAATGATTTCTTGAGCTTGTAAACAAATTTATTGTTGTGATTATGAATGAACCCTTCAAGTTGTTCCATGTAGATCTCCTCATCTAAATCTCCATGTAAGAAATAAGTCTTAACATCTAGTTGCTCCAACTCCAAATCAATTAATGCAACCAATGCTAACACACTTAGAATTGAAACAATCTTAACAACTGGTGAAAAAATCTCATGAAAGTCAATACCTTCTTTCTGAGAATATCCTTTCGCAACCAGCCTTTCTTTGTACCTTTCCACCTTATCATCAACACCCTTCTTCAGCTTGTAGACCCACTTGCAACCTACAATTTTTCTGTCTCTTGGAAGTTCTACCAGGTCCCATGTGGCATTCCTTTCTAATGTCTTCATTTCATCCTTCATTGTTTCTTTCCATTTATCACTGTTAGAACCCTTCACAGCTTCCTGATAGCACAAAGGTTCATCATCATTAGTACTTAAAGAAAGTGACGAAAACAAATCATCATACCATCTTGGAGGATTTTTGACCCACGTAGACCTCCTTAGGGAAGTTTGTGGCTCAAGCACATTCTATTGATTGTTATCATCACCCGTGTTTTCCTCTGTAGGAAACTCTTCATGAATATCTTCAAAAACCTGTTCATGTTCACTTTCATCTGTATTTGAACTGGTTTCAAATTGAATCTATTGATACTTAGGTACTTCTTCATGTTGCATTTGAACATCTACATCTCATTTGATGAGAAATGATTCATCAAATATTACATCTTTGTTAATGGTGATCTTGTGGGAAGTAGGATCCCACAACTTATACCCCTTAATACCATCACCATATCCAACAAAGATAAACCTTTTGTATTTTGGATCTAATTTAGAACGCTGATGTTTCAGAATTAGAGCATAGGCTTCACAACCAAAAACCTTAAGATTAGAATAATTACAAGGGTGACATTTCCATACCTCTTCAGGAATCTTGCACTCTATTGTTGTTGATGGTGATCGATTCACCAGATAACAAGTTGTAGTTACTACCTCTGCCCACAGTTGCTACTGCAAGTTGGTGTTACTTAGCATACTCCTTGCTCTCTCTAGAAGATTCATGTTCATGCATTTAGAAACTCCATTCTGTTGAGAAATATAGGCAGTGGTTTTATGCCTATCAATCCCAAACTCCTTGCAATAGTTCTCAAATTCCATCGACATAAATTCACCACCATTATCAGTTCTTAAACATTTAATGGATCTACAAGTGCTCGTTTCAGCTAAAGCTCTAAACTGCTTGAAAATAGTAAATACATCAACCTTTGTTTTTAACATATAGATCCAAACCTTCCTAGAGAAATCATATATAAAAGTTACAAAATATGATCATTTTAATAGACCTCAATTTCATCATAAAAAAAAAAATTCTTCTAAGGTACATTTAAACTCTAAAACTGTAAAACATACTCATAATTAGCGAAATAACCATGTAATCCTATTGTGAAACTATGATACCTAAAGTATTCACCTTCCCCTTCTGCATATAACAAACTCAACATCCAGAGCTTTCCTTTCAACTTTTTCTTAAGTCCTACTAACTTTTACAAGGGGATTAAAAGGTTATCCTTTGGAAGAAGGGAAATACATGACCCTAGGACTTAGGCCCTAGATTCTTTGTAAAACATAGATGTGCAACTTTAGACTCCAAAACCATGAGTAATACTTTGTACACATAGTAAGGGTGTCATACTTTAATTGTTTCGTCGTTTCACTTAATTATTTGGATTTCCCTAGGTAAATATGACTTTGATGACTCCCTTGGTAACTAATTGTAGACAGAGAGTCTTTTCTTCACACGCAGCCTAAGTTCTAGTTAATAGTAGAACTCTAAGAAGACATTTGGTTAATCTTCCCAGGTTTAGGCATAGTGTAACTACTGGTACTAACCTGACTAGAAGTAATCAAAGGTTTATATTTTTTAAATGTAGGGTTTCGAGGAGGCTCATCCTTGTCTTCGTGAAATAAATTAAAATGACAGGAGCTTGACAGTCGGGAGTTAATATCTAACTAGCCATTAATGGAGGTGGACGAGGGACGGGAGCCGACGCTATACCCTCATCCAATCCAAACACACCAAGTCGCTCATATCACATGGTGTGTTCTCGGTTGTACTCTTTGCATTCAATAAGAATGGGGTTCAGGGTTTTAGGGTAATCGTAGTTGTCTGATGTCATTCTAAACAAACCTATTCCGAAAAAAATACCTTACACTTTCCTTGTGCTTCTGGACTGCTCTCGACGTGAGGAGGATTGTGGAAAGGAGCGCCTCCCAAGATTACTCCTCCTATCAGTAAGCGTCTAATTCTACAGATGAAATCCTTAATCAAACTCTCTACAAGGTCACTCTGACTTATTGTTATTTATAATTCCTATTCATGAATTCGCATAGGTAGCGTTTTCGTTTTAGTTACTTCCTATATTCATTGGTTTAAGTGTTGGATTTCTCTCTAGCATACATTGTGCTTTGCTATAACTATGGCTTTGGAGTTTATTAGGTTAGGGTTTCATATGTGCCCACTGTTATGCTTAATTTCCAATACGCGAGTCACTCGGGCATGCCTTGAATGTCGTCACTAACCTGGTTGGACGTCTAGTAAGAAAGTTTTTCTTGGGTTCTCGTTTGTACGACTATTTGACAAAAATGTTTGACTGTACACTTCTTGTTTGGGGGCCACTCATAAAAAGGGTTGGTAGTCGGTCTAAATCTTAAGACAAAGCTTATACTTTGTGAAACATACTAAGGGCGATTGGGGTTTATGTCGTTCTTGCTCCTCCTCTTACAAATCAGAATGCATTTCAAAGGGTAAGCGCGACTGGGATTTTCAACACTGTGTTGTGTCTGCATCTAAGCTAAATTACAGAGTCGAAACAAATTTTAGTGATATTGTTTATTGGTCTGCAACATCTCATCTTTACATTTTATTTCGAGTTAAATGTTGGTTTCTACTTGTCGCATGACCTATAGATATATGTTCAGCATTTGAATAAACAACCTTTAAAATTTTCTTCTAGTTATTTACTGGTCTGTAAAGCTAATGGTGGGCCTCTCTAATTTATTTTACGAGGGTACCGACCAATGATATTTTGGGCCCCTCCTCCCTTCTTGGCCTAGGAGGCACGCGGTTCATTGCAGTGGTGAAGGATGTCGAACCCCTCCAACTACAGATGAGTATTACTTCAGCTATTTTCTTAATATTAACGTAAATATTCCTATCTTTGTTGATCAAGACTATAATGATGTCTTGTGCAATGTACAGGGTTTCGGTCATGCAAAGATATGAAGTGAAATTTAGATCACCCACACAAAAGGTATTCGGGTTCCATTCTACCCCTTCCAAGAAGATTAGGCATTCAGGGTAAAAGAAAGGTTTATCCCACTGTGGTAGAGATTGTTCATTTGTATACTATTTATATCTCTGTAAAAAAATGTTTCCAAGGTCCAATACGAGAGTTGACTGTAAAAATAAAGGGTCTGACCGAAAGGCTTAGTCAGGTTTTCTTTTACCGACCCCTGTCTCGACATTTTGGAATGGAAAAATACGATCTAAATTTTCTTATTATATTGGAATTATTGATAGTTTATATTCTTTTATTCCTGTAACTTTACTTTTAAATTTAACATCGTATGCCTTCAGCAAACTAAGAGTACTGGGTGTGAAATCCTTTCACGTTTACCAAGGTAACATTTAGTCTGAGTTTGCAATTAGTTTGGCAGGCTACTTGATATATTCCAAGATGTATTCAAATATGTTCCTGAATTTCCTTACTTCTGTATATACAAATTGTCTGAAATTATATTACTTTCGTTCACAAAGGGTTTGATTGGATCTATACATTAAGTAATTATACAAGCTTGAGTCTGCCTATATATAACAAAAAGGATTGAGAATTCCCGACACTATACACTATATCTGGATTATTTCTTTATAGAAATTGTCATCGTATATAAATCTGTTGGCCCTACTTTGGTTGTTCAGTGTGGTATGGTATAACTGTTAGGTTTTTCATCTAAAATTCTTGAAATATGTACAACTCTTTATAATGTTACAAGGCCTTTCTAAGAAATCTATGACAACGCTTGATAATAAGGAAAAGGAATATGTATATCAAAAATGTTCCCTATAGTTCCTACCATTTTGTAAATGTTCCTGTTATCATAATTGCATGTCTATTGGAAATGATTACTTACAGAATGTAGGACAGGTTGGTAATATATATATATATATATATATATATATATATATATATATATATCTGTGCAGTAGTAATCTAGTCATTAGTATAAATTCTGGAATTGGCCACATGCATTCTTCATGCAACACAAGTAAGGAAAAGGAACTTCATTATTTATTCTGTGCTTTAAGTCGATAAAAAATATTCAGTACTAAGTCTGGTGACATTCTGTAATTTTTATGCTTCACAAGAGAAAACAGAATTCATCCATAATATTATCCCAAACCTAAATGACAAATACATTCAAATAAACCAATTTAGTCATTCTAAGCAGAGAAGGAGATAGAATGCATAACTGGGTCGCTACACGGGGAGACAAAGGGAACAACCACGTTCCTCCAAACCGTAGGACAGGGCAGCTAAATCACTTGCCCAATCCACCCCCTATCCTCACAATGAATCCATGAGGGCTAACTCAGAAAACTCCTCCTCAGCAATGTCTTTCAATTTTAGCAGACTCCTCTTGCCTCACACTCAATCAGTAGTGTTCATAACACCAAGAACAAAAACAGTAGTCTCTTTTCCCCGCATACTAGGTAGCGTCCTACCTCCTCACATGTGTTATTTAACAAAACGATCCTTTTGCCTAGGCCTTTATTTCCACCTTGGGAATTTTCGCAACTTTCTAAATCCCTAATTTTTAGGGGCTAACAATGGCCATATCTCTGATTTTCCACTTGTAACAATCATCCCAGAGGTAGTTCCAACATGTTACCCACTCATGGAGTCATGGTTAGCTGATTTTAACATGGTTGTTCAATTTGTCCTCCTGCAATCAATATAAAATATTATGTTTTCATACAAGTGTCATAGTCAAATAGTTAGTTGGGTCAAATCAGATCTCTACCCAACAGTCATAATAATCAATTACAATTATCAAATTCGAAATTCGAAATTACCATAAATGGAATAAATTTTCCAAATTCGAATTTACTAAAAACAGAATAATTTTCCAACAATTTTTTTTAATTTCAAAAATACTTTATTTTTGGGGATGTCACATCCTTTCCCCCTTCAATAAAACACTGTCCTCAGTGTTTGTTCCTTTCTTGGAACAGGATTATATGAGATCTCCACAAATCTCCCTCCAACTCCCAAGTGGCCTCCTCAGGACTAAAGTGCTTCCATTGCACCTTTACCTGAGCGATGACTCTGTTCTGAAGTGCTATTTCTCTCCAGTCCAGAATACGCAGGGGTTCCACCTGGAACTCGCCTTCAGGTTCCACCTGCACCAAGTTCCAATCAATCATATGAGTAGGGTCATGAACATACTTTTTCAACAAAGAAACATGAAATACATTATGAATTCTTAGATTAGCTGGAAGTGCAAGTTGGTATGCTATGGGTCCAATTCGAGCTAGTATCTCGAAGGGCCCACAAAAACTAGGTGTCATCTTGGCACAATTTCCTAACTTCAACAAATTTTTTCAGGCTTTGACCTTCAAATAAACATGGTCTCCCACTTGGAATTCCAAGTGTCTTCTTTTCTGATCTGCATAGCTCTTTTGTTTGTCTTGTGCTTCTTTTAAGTTCTATTGTACTTTCCTTAGCATGTTCTCCATTTCTTGGAGCATCTCTGGTCCAACCATGAGTCTGTCAACCGGGTTATCCTAGCTAATTGGAGTCGTACACTTTCTGTCGTACAGTACCTTGAAAGGGCTTAACTTGGCCGAAGTTTGGTACCCATTGTTATATGAAAATTCTACCAAGTGTATATAGTCTTCCCATTTGTTTGGTTTTGTTCTTACATACATGCGGAGCATATCCTCTACGATTTGGTTTGTCCTTTCAATCTGTCCATCCATTTGTGGGTGATAACTCGTACTAAAATTCAAATTAGTATTTAGCCCTGCAAACAATTCTTTCCAAAAAGCGGATGTGAATTTTACATCTCTATCTGAAATCACCATTTTAGGAATACTATGCAATCTAAAAATTTCTTTCATAAATATTTCAGCAATGTTTATAGCTTTAAAAGTAGACTTTACAGAAATAAAGTGTGCAAACTTACTGAGTTTATCAATTACAACCATAATAGAATCATTCTGCTTCTGAGTTTTTGGCAAACCTGTTATAAAGTCCAGCGATATGGTCTCCCATTTCCATTCTGGTACTGGTAATGGTTGTAATAGGCCGGCTGGAGACTGGTGTTCGGCCTTAACCTGCTGACAATCTTGGCACTTAGCAAAGTATTTTGTTGTTTCGCCCTTCATATTAGGCAAGTGAATTTTTTTTCTAAGTGTTGTTATCATTTTCTAGTATCCTGGATGGTCAGATTATGGTTTCGTATGCACTTCGTCCAAGACTATTAACTTTAACTCTGTTGAATCTGGTATGTAAAGTCTGTTTTTAAATCGTAATAGTCCCTTCTTGTCGACACTTAGATCTGGTTTATCTGGGTTTGCGGTACTGTTTTGTAATTCTGCCATTATCTTAGTGTAATTTTCTTCGTTCATAGATGTCATCCTTATTCTTTGTTCCAGATCACTTTCTGCTCTGCTGATATTTATCTCAAATAACCCATGGACTCTTCTACTTAAAGCGTCTGCTACCTTATTTTCCTTACCCTTGATATGTTTGATCTCAAAGTCGAATTCGCTCAAGAAGGCTAGCCATCTCGCTTTCCTTGCGTTAAGATCTTGTTGGCTAAACAAAGATTTCACACCACTATTATCTGTCAATAGTAGAAATGTTCTACCCATTATGTAGTCTCACCACATTTTTAAGGCGTGTATTACCGCTGCCAATTCTAAGTCATGAGTGACATAATTTCACTCATGTTCTTTTAATTTTTGGGACTCATAACAAATCATATGTCCTTCCTGAGTTAGGAAACCACCTAGTCCTTCTTTACTTGCATCAACACATATGGTAAAGTCTTTATCTGGGTCTGCTACCTTCAATATGGGTGCAGTTGTCAATAATTCCTTCATTTTGTTAAAACTGTCTTGACACTTCTGTGACCAATTAAACTTGGTCCCTTTCTTTTGTAATGACGTGATAGGGTAGGCTATCATGGAAAACCCTTCTATAAATCTGTGATAATATCCAGTGATTCCCATGAATGACTAGATATCCACTACATCCTTAGGTACCGGCCATTCCATGATGGCTTTTATTTTCTCAGGGTCTACGATAATGCCTTCTGCTGAAATTACATGCCCTAGATATTGTATTTCCTTTTGATAAAAGTCACACTTATACAATTTGGCGTACAGTTTGTGTTTCCTCAATGTTTGCAGAACTATTCTTAAGTGTTCTTCATGTTCTTCCTCTGTTTTAGAATAGACTAGAATATCGCCAATAAATACTACTACGAACTTGTCTAAGTATTGACTGAAAATACTGTTCATCAGGCACATAAACATGGCTAGTGCGTTAGTGAGTCTGAAAGGTATGACTACCAATTCGTAGTGTCCATATCTTGTTCGAAAATCTGTTTTGTTTACGTCCTCATCTTTTATCCTAACTTGATGATAACTGGATCATAAATCCAACTCCGAAAAGATCTTGGCCCTGTTGGATTACTGAGAGGGGGGGTGAATCAGTAATAGAGCAATTTAACCCCTTTTAACCATATAATCCAAGTGCTATATCAAT
>JASDQU010754380.1:16753-37648 GCA_032191745.1 Picea mariana | reverse complement strand
AACTTCCCAGCTTCAGGGAACTCCTGTTAGTTTTCACTTTCAGGAAAACATGGTCACCCACTTTGAATTCTCTATGGGTTCTGTTACTATCAGCGTAACTTTTCTGCCTGTCCTGGGCAGCTTTCAGATTCTGTTTGATTTTTATCATTTGATCTTCCATCTCTTTGAGTAGTTCGGGTCCAACTACTGTTCTGTCAGCTGGATTATCCCAGCTCACTGGAGTGTTGCACTTTCTCCCATAAAGCACTTCAAATGGGTTCATCTTCAATGACGCATGATACCCATTATTGTAGGCGAATTCTACCAAATGCAGGTAGTCTTCCCACCTTGATGGTTTATCCATCACATACATTCTCAACATGTCTTCTATTACTCTGTTCACTCTCTCTGTCTTTCCATCAGACTCAGGATGATATGTTGTACTAAAGTTCAAATTTGTTTCGAATCCTTTGAACAGTACTTTCCAGAAATTTGAAGTGAATCGGGTCTCTATCAGACACAATTGTCTTAGGAATTCCATGCAAGCGTGCAACTTCTTTTAAGAAGATATCAACAACATCTATTGTTTTGTGGGTGGTTTTCAGTGGAATAAAATGGGCAGCTTTAGTAAGCTTTTCCACCACCACAATGATTGAATCATGTTGCTTGCTTGTTCTAGGCAATCCTCTGATAAAATCCATTGTTACCACGTCCCATTTCCATTCAGGAATAGGTAAAGGCTGCAGCAACCCTGCTGGGTGCCTATGCTCCGCCTTAACCTTCTGGCACTCCATACATCTGGCGATGTATTCAGCAATTTCTTTCTTCAAACCTGGCCAAAAATAATGGCCTTTGACTGCTCCCATAGTCTTCTGATATCCATGGTGTCCAGCATAAGCCACGTTATGCATCTCCTTTAGAATTGCCAGCTTCAATTCTTAGACATTAGGTACATACGCTCTGTTTTTATACAGAAGTAAACCATTAGTTCCCAAGGTGTAACTTTCCTTGGTCTGTGGTCTCTCACACTGCTGCAACTTTGCTACAAGACTTTTGTACTGCAAATCAGCATTTGCAGCTTCCAAAATTCTGTCTTTCACCTCAGTTTTGTACATGCTAATGGATGTAGCGTGTAATTCATGCACTTTTCTGCTGAGTGCATCATCCACCTTATTTTCTTTCCCTTTGATATGATTTATATCAAAGTCATATTCGCACTGAAACTCCAGCCATCTGACTTGCCTGGCATTTAAGGTCGGCTGATCGAATAGATACTTCAGACCATTATGGTTTATTCTCAACTCGAATTTCTTGCCCATGAGGTAATGTCTCCATTTCCTCAAGGAGTGGGCGACTGCTACCAGCTCTAAATCATGAGTGGCATAATTCTTCTCATGTTCCTTCAACTTCTGGGATTCATAGCAAACTACAAATCCTTCATGGCTGAGGACTCCTCCCAGCCCCTCCTTACATGCATCTGTGCACACTATGTAATCCTTGTTTAGATCTGCAATCCTCAGGATTGGAGCACTAGTGAGCAGATGCTTTAGTTGCTGGAAGCTGCTCTCACATTCATCAGTCCACTGAAACTTCTTCTCCTTCCTTTGCAAGGAAGTGATATCATGCGCTATCCTTGAGAATCCGGCTATGAACCTCTTATAATAGCCTGCTAGACCCATAAAAGATCTAACTTCTGCCACATTCCTTGGCGCTGGCCATTCTCGAATGGCCTGTACCTTCTCAGGATCCACAACGATCCCTTCTTCAGATATTATATGTCCCAAGTAATGGATCTGCCTTTGGTAAAATGAGCACTTGCTAAGTTTTGCATACAGCTGGTGTTCTCTCAACACCTGCAACACCATTCTCAGGTGTTGTTCATGTTCCTCCTCTGTCTTGGAATACACCAAGATATCGTCCAAGAATACTATGACAAACTTGTCCAGATAATTTCTGAACACTCCATTCATTAAACACATAAAGACAGCAGGCACGTTGGACAATCCAAATGGCACCACTGTAAACTCATAATGACCATACCTTGTTCTGAAGGCGGTCTTGCTAATGTCCTCATCCTTTATTCTCACTTGGTGATATCCAGATCGGAGATCTATTTTCGAAAATATTTTAGCATCCCTCAATTGATCGAAAAGATCATCAATCCTTGGCAGAGGATACTTGTTCTTGACAGTGACCTTATTCAACTGCCGAAAGTCAAAGCACAGCCTCAACGTCCCATCTTTCTTCTTCACGAATAGACCTGAGGCTCCGACGGTGACACACTGGGGCGAATGTAACCTTTCTTTAGTATCTCTTCAAGCTGCAATTGCAACTCTTTCAGCTCTAGCGTACTCATTCTATAAGGAGCTTTTGAAACTGGAGTTGTTCCAAGCATCAGATTTATAGAAAAATCGATGTCCCTCTGCGGAGGTAGTCCAGGCACCTCCTGAAATACGTCTTTAAACTCCTTGAGTACCTTGTGGTTTTCCCAATTCGAAAACACATCTTGGAATACTTCTTCCACCCGGGCTGCAAATAATTGACATCCTTTCCGGTAACATTTCTTCAGCTACATGGCTGAGATTTCTCTAACAGCCACTGCTCTGGGAATTCCTTGGATTGTTACCTAATTTCCCTCTTCGTCCAGACATGTGAACCTCTTGTTATGGCAACCCAGAAGGGCATGGTGCTGGTCCAACCAGTCCATCCCAATTAAGCAATCATATGAGCCTAAAGGCAAAATGTTTAGTTCAGCCTTAGTGCTCATTCCTTTCATGTCCACTGAACAGGACTTAACCAATTCAGTGACCTTCCTCTTGGTCCATTTGGCTAACTGCACTAACCAAAACTTTTCATGTTTGCTCTTCGTTAGATGCAAACTTTCCACCACTCTAGGATCTACATAACTATGGCTAGCCCCTGAATCAATTAAAATAACAAGTGGTCGGTTGTTGATCGTACCTTCCACTTCAATCATGTGCGATTGAAATTCCTCTTGCTTGTTGTCTAGGGCTGCGTAGATCGTCGGCATTCTGCTGCCCAAATCCTCCACTGTTTCAGCTTGCTGAATAATATGTACAGTTCTTTCCTTACCATTTTTATGGGGACAATCTCTGTACTTGTGGTTTCCTTGACATCCCCAACACTAAATGGGTTCCAGTCTCTGTCTTTATGCACCCTCTTCAGTCCTTCTCGGACCTCTAAATGATGTTTGTTCCTGACGACTATTTCTGAAAAAGGAAGGCTTGTCTCCCTTCGGCCTCTGTTCTTTCTTAAACCTCTTCTGGTCATCCCAAGCCTTCCGAAAGGTAGGCTTTTCTCTTTTCTATTCGTATAAGCATTTCTCCCTTCTTATTGTTTCTTCCATAGTCTTAGGATCATCATATTGAATCTTGTCACCAATGGAAGGTGGCAGTCCACTCAGATACCTCTGAATTTTAATAGCTTCCTCTTTGATGAATGGAACATACTTCAGTAGTTCCAGAAAATTTTGTTCATACTCATCAATGGTCATACTGCCGAACTTGATTTCGAAGAACTCCTTCATCTTTCTGTCATAGTATCTTTTAGTCAGATATTTCTTCTCAAAATACCTATTAAATTCCTTCCACGTGACCTCTTTCTCTCTGATGTGTTGCACCTGCACAAACTGATCCCACCACATGGATGCTTTTCCTTTCAGTTGATACATTGAAATTCTTTCTTCTGCATGGGCAGAATAATTATGCAATTGGAAGTATTTCTTCATGCCAAAAAACCATGTCTCGACATCTTCCTCCTTCTTATGTTCTCCATCGAATGTTGGAGGCTTAATCTTGTTCATCTCTCCTTTCAATTCCTCCCTTCCCGATTTTCGATGTTTTCTGGTAGGGGATGGGCCCTAACTACTGTGTGTCTTACTATCAGAATGTCTTTGGGACAACTAAGATGTCGGCTACCACTCCTCGAACTACTTCTTCTCCCATGGGTTCTGCGACTCTCTGCCGTACTTGAGTCTCTTCCTTTCTCGAGTTTCTTCTCTATTCTTTCCAGACTCTTCAAAAATTTTAAGTTTAATGCACCCTGTCGGTCCCTGACTTTCATGAGCTTTCGGCTATCATGTTGACGAGCCTTGGCCTCTCTTTGCAATCCTTCAAGGATTTTCATTATGTGTTCTTCCTTATCCTTCTTTTTTCCATGTCCATTGGAGTTTGATCCTTCGACTCCCAAGTTAACATCCTTTCCTTCCTATTCGTCTTCTATTTCAGGGTTAATCTTCACTTTTCCCCACTCCATACTCGTCGTTGGTTAACTGGAATCCTAACCTTCGTTGAACTCTGCACATGCACTGTGCAATTCCATTCGAAGTTTGTCAGTCCATTAAACCTTCACGAACAATCCACAATATTTATAAGCCAGTTCGAACAAAATAAAAGACATTTCATTTTTAATAAGTTTCTTGAACTGGAAGTATTATGTATCTCTTCCATTTCTTTGCATTTTGCGGCAATTTTCAAACAGTTCTAGCACTCGTCAATCTTTTTCAATATAATGCACAGATGACTTGAATTTCTTCGAACCTTCGTTTCTTGACAATTCCTCATCCTTCGTGACAATTGATTTTAAGAAAGTGTTTCAATTTCACGAATTTTCTGAGTTTTGTTCAGCTCTGTATTTTTCGGGTGTTTGAAACTTCAGTTTTCGATATTTCGGGACTTTCGGGTTTTCAGTACCCAGGATTTCATTATACAGTGACTCTCCACCTCTTGTCATTTCAATTGCCGAATTCTGAAATTCCGATTTACTTTACCCTCCGGGCCCACAGCACAGCTGTCGCCCTCTACCATAGTGGTACGTGGTTTTTTTGTTTTTTTTTCGGAGGGTCCTCATCACCTTCGATGACGTCATTAGGGTCCCACCATTCTTGCATTATCTTCCCACTTGATAGCATGTGGTACTCTTCATGTGTCTACATGGCAAGTCTCCCGATTGAAGCTTCGAGTGTCGGGGTTTCATGATCCTCGATGACATGAGTTCCTGTCCTCACAAACTCTCGATCCCCGATTTGATGATGCGCCTTTTGCCTTAGCCTCCCCCCCACAGCTATTCCGAGGTCCATGTGGCTGCCTCTCATAAGATCACAGTCTTACCTCCTATCGGAGTTTCAGACTTCCCAATGTCCAAATGCACATGTCCCCAGGATTCGCGATTCTCCGAATCCCGACGNATGACATGAGTTCCTGTCCTCACAAACTCTCGATCCCCGATTTGATGATGCGCCTTTTGCCTTAGCCTCCCCCCCCACAGCTATTCCGAGGTCCATGTGGCTGCCTCTCATAAGATCACAGTCTTACCTCCTATCGGAGTTTCAGACTTCCCAATGTCCAAATGCACATGTCCCCAGGATTCGCGATTCTCCGAATCCCGACGTGTCCCTCAGACATTAGCCCTCCTGGATTAGCTACTGGTCCACGTGACCTCTACCCCATGACCGTAGTCAAACCTCTCGTCGGGGTTTCACGGTTCACAATTCCAAAATGCATAAACACTTTGTCACCATGATCCTCGATATCCGACGATCCAAACACCGATCAACAACTTCCTGTCGATCCTTTCCCATTGGAGCAGATTGCTGCCACGCATCCTCCTCAAGATGGACAGTTCTTATCGTTCCTGGGAATTTTACCATGAAAATTCCCGACCTCTTTCGTGACTCTGATATTACGATTTCCGATTTTCCGAAATGGAAAATCTCACGGCACGTGTCCTCTGTTTTGCGGACGGTCTAGATCTATTTCGGATCTTTCGCTCCTAGTCTCGGAGGTTTAACATTTGGACATCTCCCGACAGATCCTACGGTTGACGGGTTTTCTGGCCGAGATCTGACAGCTCGGACGGTTCCTAACCAATTCGAAATTTCACATATCGTGATTTTCCCACATTCCTATTTATTTCAAAAAAAAGGAATTTTAATTTCTACGCATAGTTTTCCAAATCCGACGGTCACAAGGGCTCGCCTTCCCTCTCGAATAGATCCTAAGGTTCTAACACCATTGGTGTAGAGGCCTATCTCCTCGTAGCCATAGACCACACCAGCTGTGGTTTCACCCGTCGCTATACTTCCTAAGCTCGTAAGCGTGGTCAAGCAACTACTTGACACTTCGGAACAAACCAAGGTCTGAAATTGGCCATTCCAGGCCCAATTTCCTTCACATTCTTGGTCCAACGACCACTCCACTGGCCCATCTAGGCTCAGCGTCAAAACCTTGGCTCTGATACCAATTTGTAACACCTACCCAGAGCTTATAACTCACTAGGTAACATTATGTACATGCACTTTCACGTAATTCGTACAGACATTATATTGCCACATGCATTCAAGTAAAGAAATACTTTTAACTCATAGTAAAACGTATAATTTGTGGCTACAATGAAACAATCCATAGCATTTAACAATAATTCATATACACAGTGGAAAACATGATAATTTATGTAGCACAATCATGCAAAATGTGATAAGAACTTAGCTAGATACTTATCTTGTAACAGTGGTGAAATCCACCAACCAAGTGCAGGCCTTCCACGAACCTCCCAGCCTTAGACCGCACTGCTCATCATCTCAACAGTGGGTCACCCCTGAGCTGGGACTGAGCTCCATCCCAAGGCAAGGAATCCTAGGCTAGGCTGAGGTTAAAGGGAAAACAACACGGAAATATCTAGAAGGATTCTTCCCAAAGATGTCATCTTACGCCCACTACTACGAGACTCTCATTCCCCACATGCCTGTTCTTCCCGAGAGTATACACCTTCACACGCACAGTCCATCGGTGCTAACCTCCCTCTCTAGGTCTTGGCAACAGACCGGATCAGGAAGTCTTAGAGCTCGTAGCTGGTGCTCGGCACTCTCTGGAAGGACCACTTCCCAGCAAACTCTTTCACCGGGACAGAGTTGCTCACAGGCATGACAACCTGCCTCTTCCAACCACAGTCGCCTCCCTCACCAGAAGAGAGGTCATACACAAGCTCAACACGAGCTTACTCTGGCCAGTATGCCACGTGGAGTCCAGCACTGCCTGGCCGTAATAGCCAATTGGGAAAAATAGACACGTGCTTCCCAAATAGGTCCAGTAATCACGGGATAGTCTCACGGTCTTGGTTTCGGGATTGTACCAGGGTATTCTTGCAGAGATCGGATGGGTTCACGTTCGGTCGGTCGGGTAGAATGGAGACGCCCCCCCCCCCGCCACATGGTTCATCTTGGCTATTATATTTGCATGCACCAAGGTTGACACTTGTCACCCTGGGAACTGCATGCGTTCCCACTACATGCATCCCTTTTGCACGTTTTCCCTTGCTAGGAACTTAGGATAAAATAAAATACACATGTCATTTTGGGAATAATATTAAAATATTAATCCCAGGCTTAAGCCTCCCAGGCTTAAGCCTCCTAGGCTTAGCCCCTAGGCTCAACACCTAGCCCCTTTTTCCACCTTCCATCCCCTAATCCCTTGCCCATTCTGTGGACGCTCAGTCCCCCTTCACTCATTCATCGTGGTCGATATGCACCTGGCGGTGTTTATATTTTTTTTTTATTAATCTTTCTGCATACATACAAGTACAACAACAGGCTCCTGGCCTTCAACACTTAGGCTCCCTGGCCTAACAAACACATAAGCCTACGAGCTTATACAAAACTTGGCTCACTAGCCTATAGAACATGTTTACAATTCATTTCATATATCATGATTTGCAACGGGGCTCGGCCTTGGGGACACTACAATCCCCCTCCCCTTATTTTTGCACTGTCCTCAGTGCAACTTACACTGCCTCTACAAGTCTTTCAAAATTTTCAAAAACATGTGGGTACTCTTCCCAAATAACATCTTCATGCTCCCATGTTGCGTCCTCGGGACCGTACTAGGTCCACTGGACCTTTACAAGCTCTATAATTTGATTCCGAAGTTGTTTGCTTTTCCTGACCAATATGCGCACAGGATGCACTTGCAGGACACCTTCTGGTTCCACCTGGATCACAGTCCAATCGATAACATGATTAGCATTAGGTACATATTTCTTAAGTAGTGAAACATGAAACACATTATGTATAGTCATAGATGCAGGTAATGCAAGCATGTATGCAACTGGCCCAGTCCTTTCCAGGATCTCAAATGGCTCACAAAATCTTGCTGCCAACTTGGTGCAACTTCCCAGCTTCAGGGAACTCCTCTTAGTTTTCACTTTCAGGAAAACATGGTCATCCGCTTTGAATTCTCTATGGGTTCTGTTACTATCAGCGTAACTTTTCTACCTGTCCTGGGCAGCTTTCAGATTCTATTTGATTTTTATCATTTGATCTTCCATCTCTTTGAGTAGTTCAGGTCCAACTACTGTTCTGTCAGTTGGATTATCCCAGCTCACTAGAGTGTTGCACTTTCTCCCATAAAGCGCTTCAAACGGGCTCATCTTCAATGACGCATGATACCCATTATTGTAGGCGAATTCTACAAAATGCAGGTAGTCTTCCCACCTTGATGGTTTATCCATCACATACATTCTCAGCATGTCTTCTATTACTCTATTCACTCTCTCTGTCTGTCCATCAGACTCAGGATGATATGATGTGCTAAAGTTCAGATTCGTTCTGAATCCTTTGAACAATACTTTCCAGAAATTCGAAGTGAATTTCGGGTCTCTATCAGACACAATTGTCTTAGGAATTCCATGCAAGCGTGCAACCTCTTTTAAGAAGATATCAGCAACATCTGTTTCTTTGTGGGTGGTTTTCAGTGGAATAAAATGGGCAGCTTTAGTAAGCTTGTCCACCACCACCATGATTGAATCATGCTACTTGCTTGTTCTGGGCAATCCTCTGATAAAATCCATTGTTACCACGTCCCATTTCCATTCAGGAATAGGTAAAGGCTGCAGCAACCCTACTGGGTGCCTATGCTCTGCCTTAACCTTCTGGCACTCCATACATCTGGCGATGTATTCAACAATTTCTTTCTTCAAAACTAGCCAAAAATAATGGCCTTTGACTACTGCCACAGTCTTCTGATATCCAGGGTGTCCAGCATAAGCCACGTTATGCATCTCCTTTAGAATTGCCAGCTTCAATTCTCAGACATTAGGTACATACACTATGTTTTTATACAGAAGTAAACCATTAGTTCCCAAGGTGTAACTTTCCTTGGTCTGTGGTCTCTCACACTGTTGTAGCTTTGCTACAAGACTTTTGTACTGCAAATCAACATTTGCAGCTTCCAAAATTTTTCCTTTCACCTCAGTTTTGTACATGCTAATGGTTGTAGCATGTAATTCATGCACTTTTCTGTTGAGTGCATCATCCACCTTATTTACTTTCACTTTGATATGCTTGATATCAAATTCATATTCGCATAGAAACTCCAACCATCTGATTTGCCTAGCATTTAAGGTCAGATGATCGAATAGATATTTCAGACCGTTATGGTCTGTTATCAACTCGAATCTCTTGCCCATGAGGTAATGTCTCCATTTTCTTAAGGCGTGGACGATTGCTGCCATCTCTAAATCATGAGTGGCATAATTCTTCTCATGTTCCTTCAACTTTCAGGATTCATAGCAAACTACGAATCCTTCTTGGCTGAGGACTCCTCCTAGCCCCTCCTTACATGCATCTGTGCACACTACGTAATCCTTGTTTAGATCTACAATCCTTAGGATTGGAGCACTAGTGAGCAGATGCTTCAATCGCTGGAAGTTTCTCTCACATTCATCAGTCCACTGAAACTTCTTCTCCTTCCTTTGCAAGGAAGTGATATCATGCGCTATCCTTGAGAATCTGGCTATGAACCTCTTATAATAGCCTGCCAGACCCATAAAAGATCTAATTTCTACAACATTCCTTGGCACTGGCCATTCTTGAATGGCCTGTACCTTCTCAGGATCCATAGCGATCCCTTCTTCAGATATTATATATCCCAAGTAATGGATCTGCCTTCAGTAAAATGAGCACTTGCTCAGTTTTGCGTACAGTTGGTGTTCTCTCAATACCTGCAGCACCATTCTCAGGTGTTGTTCGTGTTCTTCCTCTGTCTTGGAATACACCAAGATATCGTCCAAGAAGACTATGACAAACTTGTCCAGATAATTTCTGAACACTCCATTCATTAAGCACATAAAGACAGCAGGCGCGTTGGACAATCCAAATGGCACCACTGTAAACTCATAATGACCGTACCTTGTTCTGAAGGCGGTCTTGCTAATGTCCTCATCCTTTATTCTCACTTGGTGATATCCAGATCGGAGATCTATTTTCGAAAATATTTTCGCATCCCTCAATTGATCGAAAAGATCATCAATACTTGGCAGAGGATACTTGTTCTTGATAGTGACCTTATTCAACTGCCAAAAGTCAATGCACAACCTCAACGTCCCATCTTTCTTCTTCACGAATAGGACCGGGGCTCCCACGGTGACACACTGGGGCGAATGTAACCTTTCTTTAGTAGCTCTTCGAGCTACAATTGCAACTCTTTCAGCTCTGACGAACTCATTCTGTAAGGAGCTTTCGAAACTGGAGATGTTCCAGGAATCAGATTTATAGAAAAATCGATGTCCCTCTTCGGAGGTAGTCCAGGCACCTTCTGAAATAAGTCTTTAAACTCATTGAGTACCTTGTGGTTTTCCCAATTCGAAAACACATATTGGAATACTTCTTCCATCTGGGCTGCAAATAATTGACATCCTTTCCGGTAACATTTCTTCAGCTGCATGGCTCAGATTTCTCTAACAACCACTGCTCTGGGAATTCCTTGGATTGTTACCTGATTTCCCTCTTCGTCCAGACATGTGAACCTCTTGTTACAGCAATCCAGAAGGGCATGGTGCTGGTCCAACCAGTCCATCCCAATTAAGCAATCATATGAGCCTAAAGGAAAAATGTTTAGTTAAGCCTTAGTGCTCATTCCTTTCATGTCCGCTGAACAGGACTTAACCAATTCAGTGACCTTCCTCTTGGTCCATGTGGCTAACTGCACTAACCAAGACTTCTCATGTTTTCTCTTCGTTAGATGCAAACTTTCCACCACTCTAGGATCTACATAACTATGGCTAGCCCTTGAATCAATTAAAATAACAAGTGGTCAGTTGTTGATCGTACCTTCCACTTCAATCATGTGCGATTGAAATTCTGCTTTCTTGTTGTCTAGGGCTACGTAGATCCTCGGCATTTTCTGCCCAAATCCTCCACTGTTTCAGCTTGCTGAACAATATGTAAAGTTCTTGCCTTACCATTTTTATGGGGACAATCTCTGTACTTGTGGTTTCCTTGACAACCCCAACACTGAATGGGCGCCAATATTTGTCTTTGTGCACCCTCTTCAGTCCTTGTCAGCTCTCTAAACGATGGTTGTTCCTGACGACTATTTCTCAAAAAGGAAGGCTTGTCTCCCTTCGGCCTCTGTTCTATATTAAACCTCTTCTGGTCATCCCAAGCCTTCCTAAAGGTAGGCTTTTCTCTTTGCTGTTCGTATAAGCATTTCACCCTTCTTATTATTTCTTTCATAGTCTTAGGATCATCATATTGAATCTTGTCACCAATGGAAGGTGGCAGTCCACTCAGATACCTCTGAATTTTAACAGCTTCCTCTTTGATGAATGGGGCATACTTTAGTGGTTCCAGAAAATTTCGTTCATACTCATCAATGGTCATACTACCCAACTTGAGTTCGAAGAACTCATTCATATTTCTGTCATAGTATCTTTTAGTCAGGTATTTCTTCTAGAAATACCTCTTAAATTCCTTCCACCTGACCTCTTTCTCTCTGATGTGCTGCACCTGCACAAACTGATCCCACCACATGGATTCTTTTCCTTTCAGTTGATACATTGCAATTCTTCCTTCTACATGGGCAGAATAATTATGCAATTGGAAGTATTTCTTCATGCCAAGAAACCATGTCTCGGTATCTTCCTCCTTCTTATGTTCTCCATCGAATGTTGGAGGCTTAATCTTGTTCATCACTCCTTTCAATTCCTCCCTTCGAGATTTTCGATGTTTTCTGGTAGGGGATGGGCTTGAACTACTGTGTGTCTTACTATCATAATGTCTTTGGGAGCTACTAAGATGTCGGCTACCACTACTCGACCTACTTCTTCTCCCATGGGTTCTGCGACTCTCTGTCGTACTTGCGTCTCTTCCTTTCTCGAGTTTCTTCTCTATTCTTTCCAGACTCTTCAAGAATTTTAAGTTTAATGCACCCTGTCGGTCCCTGACTTTCATGAGCTTTCGGCTATCATCTCGGTGAGCCTTGGCCTCTCTTTGCAATCCTTCAAGGATTTTCATTATGTGTTCTTCCTTATCCTTCTATTTTCCATGTCCATTTGAGTTTGATCCTTCGACTCCCAGGTTAACATCCTTTCCTTCATTTTCGTCTTCTATTTCAGGGTTAATCTGCACTTTTCCCCACTCCATACTCGGCGTTTGTTAACTGGAATCCTGACCTTCGTTGAACTCTACACACGCACTGTGCAATTCCATTCGAAGTTTTTCAGTCCATTAAATCTTCACGAACAATCCACAATATTTATAAGCCAGTTCGAACAAAATAAAAGACATTTCGTTTTTAATAAGTTTCTTAAACTGGAAGTATTATGTATCTCTTCCATTTCTTTGCATTTTGAGGCAATTTCCAAACAGTTCTGGCACTCGTCAGTCTTTTGCAATATAATGCGCAGACAACTTGAATTTCGTCGAACCTTCATTTCTTGACAATTCCTCATCCTTCGTGACAATTGATTTTAAGAAAGTGTTTCAATTTCACGAATTTTCTGAGTTCTGTTCAGCTTTGTATTTTTCGGGTGTTTGAAACTTCAGTTTTCGGTATTTCGGGACTTTCGGGTTTTCAGTACCCGAGAGTTCATTATACAGTGACTCTCCACCTCTTGTCATTTCAATTTCTGAATTCCGAAATTCCGATTTACTTTACCCTCTGGGCCCAAAGCACAGTTGTCGCCCTCTACCATAGTGGTACATGGTTTTTTTTTTCGGAGGGTCCTCGTCACCTTCGGTGACGCCATTAGGGTCCCACCATTCTTGCCTTATCTTCCCACTTGCTGGCACGTGGTACTCTTCATGTGTCTACGTGGCACATCTCCCGATTGAAGCTTCGAGTGTCGGGGTTTCATGATCCTCGACAACATGAGTTCCTGTCCTCACGAACTCCCGATCCCCGATTTGTAGATGTGCCTTTTTCCTTAGCCCCCCCCCCCATGGCTATGCCGAGGTCCATGTGACCACCTCTCATAATATCACAGTCTTACCTCCTATCAGAGTTTCGGACTTCCCAATGTCCAAATGCACATGTCCTCAGGATTTGCGATTCTCCGAATCCCGACGCATCCCTCACACGTTAGCCCTCCTAGCTCAGCTCCTGGTCCATGTGACCTCTACCCAATGACCATAGTCAAACATCTCGTCAGGGTTTCACAGTTCGCGATTCCAAAATGCATAAACACTTTGTCACCAGGATCCTTAATATCCGACGATCCAAACACCGATCAACAACTTCCTGTCGATCCTTTCCCGATGGCGTCGATAGCTACCACGCGTCCTCCTCAAGATGGACGGTTCTGATCGTTCCCGGGACTTTTACCATGAAAATTCCCGACCTCTTTGGTGACTTTGATATCGCGATTTCCGATTTTCCGAAATGGAAAATATCACGGCACGTGTCCTCCGTTTTGTGGACGGTCTAGATCTATTTCGGATCTTTCGCTCCTAGTCTCGGAGGTTTAACCTTCGGACATCTCCCGACAGATACTACGGCTGACGGGTTTTTCGGCCGAGATCTGACGGCTCAGACGGATCCTAACCAATTCGCAATTTCGCATATCGCGATTTTCCCACATTCCTATGTATTTCAAAAAAAAGGAATTTTAATTCCTACGCACAGTTTTCCAAATCCGACAGTCACGAGGGATCGCCTTCCCTCCCGAACAGATCCTAAGATTCTAACACCATTGGTGTAGAAGCCTGTCTCCCCATAGCCATAGACCACACCAGCTACGGTTTCACCCGCCGCTATACTTCCTGAGCTCGTAAGCGTGGCCAAGCAACTACTTGACACTCCGGAACAAACCAAGTTCTGAAATTGGCCATTCCATGCCCAATTTCCTTCACATTCTCGGTCCAACGACCGCTCCACTGGCCCATCTAGGCTCAGTGTCGAAACCTTGGCTCTAATACCAATTTGTAACACGTACCCAAAGCTTATAACTCACTAGGTAACATTATGTACGCGCACTTTCACGTAATTCGTACAGGCATTATATTGCCACATGCATTCAAGTAAAGAAATACATTTAACTCAGAGTAAAACGTATAATTTGTGGCTACAATGAAACAATCCATAGCGTTTAACAATAATTCATATACACAACATAAAACATGATAATTTATGTAGCATAGTCATGCAAAATGTGATAAGAACTTAGCTAGATACTTATCTTGTAACAGTGGTGAAATCCACCAACCAAGTGCAGGCCTTACATGAACCTCCCAGCCTTAGACCGCACTGCTCATCATCTCAACAGTGGGTCACCCCCGAGCTGGGACTGAGGTCCACCCCAAGGCAAGGAATCCTAGGCTAGGCTGAGGTTACAGGGAAAACAACACAGAAATATCTAGAAGGATTCTTCCCAAAGATTCCATCTTACGCCCACTACTACCATACTCTCATTCCCCACATGCATGTTCTACCTAAGAGTATACACCTTCACACGCACAGTCCATCAATGCTAACCTCCCTCTCTGGGTCTCGGCAACAAACCGGATCAGGAAGTCTCAGAGCCCGTAGCTAGTGCTGAGCACTCTCTGGAAGGACCACTTCCCAGCAAACTCTTTCACTGGGACAGAGTTGCTCACAGGCCTAACAACCTGCCTCTTCCAACCACAGTCTCCTCCCTCACCAGAAGAGAGGTCATACACAAGCTCAGCACGAGCTTACTCTGGCTAGTATGCCACGCGCAGTCCAGCACTGCGTGGCCGCAATAGCCAATTGGGAAAAACAGACACACGCTTCCCAAACAGGTCTAGTAATCACGGGATAGTCTCACTGTCTTGGTTTTGGGATTGTACTAGGGTATTCTTGCAGAGATCGGATGGGTTCACGTTCGGTTGGTCGGGTAGAATGAAGATGCAACCCCCTCACATGGTTCATCTCGGCTATTATATTTTCATGCACTAGGGTTGACACTTGTCACCTTGGGAACTGCATGCGTTCCCACTACATGCATCCCTTTTGCACGTTTTCCCTTGCCAGGAACTTAGGATAAAATAAAATACACATGTCTTTTTGGGAATAATATTAAAATATTAATCCCGGGCTTAAGCCTCCTAGGCTTAGCCCCTAGGCTCAACACCTAGCCCCTTTTTCCACCTTCCAGCCCCTAATCCCTTGCCCATTCTATGGACGCTCATTCCCCCTTCACTCATTCATCGTGGTCGGTCTGCACCTGGAAGTGTTTATATTTTTTTTTTATTAATCTTTCTTTATACATACAAGTACAACAGCAGGCTCCTGGCCTTCAACACTTAGGCTCCCTGGCCTAACAAACACATAAGCCTACCAGCTTATACAAAACTTGGCTCACCAGCCTATAGACCATGTTTACAATTCATTTCATATATCATGATTTGCAACGGGGCTCGGCCTTGGGGACACTACAATCGCCCTCCCCTTATTTTTGCATTGTCCTCAGTGCAACTTACACTGCCTCTGCAAGTTTTTCAAAATTTTCAAAAATATGTGGGTACTCTGCCCGCATAACTTCTTCATGCTCTCATGTCATGTCCTCAGGACCATACCAGGTCCACTGGACCTTTACAAGCTCTATAGCTCGATTCCGGAGCTGATTGCTTTTCCTGTCCAATATGCGCATAGGATGCACTTGCAGGACACCTTCTGGTTCCACCTGGATCACAGTCCAATCGATAACATGATTAGCATTAGGTACATATTTCTTAAGTAGTGAAACATGAAACACAATATGTATAGTCATAGATGCAAGTAATGCAAGCATGTATGCAACTGGCCCAATCCTTTCTAGGATCTCAAATGGCCCACAAAATCTTGCTGCCAAGTTGGCGCAACTTGCCAGCTTCAGGGAACTCCTGTTAGTTTTCACTTTCAGGAAAACATGGTCACCCACTTTGAATTCTCTATGGGTTCTGTTACTATCAGCGTAACTTTTCTGCCTGTCCTCGGCAGCTTTCAGATTCTGTTTGATTTTTATCATTTGATCTTCCATCTCTTTGAGTAGTTTGGGTCCAACTACTGTTCTGTCAGCTGGATTATCCCACCTCACTGGAGTGTTTCACTTTCTCCCATAAAGCGCTTCAAACGGGCTCATCTTCAATGACGCATGATACCCATTATTGTAGGCGAATTCTACCAAATGCAGGTAGTCTTCCCACCTTGATGGTTTATCCATCACATACATTCTCAACATGTCTTCTATTACTCTGTTCACTCTCTCTGTCTGTCCATCAGACTCGGGATGATATACTGTGCTACAGTTCAGATTCATTCCGAATACTTTGAACAATACTTTCCAGAAATTCGAAGTGAATTTYGGGTCTCTATCAGACACAATTGTCTTAGGAATTCCATGCAAGCGTGCAACTTCTTTTAAGAAKATATCAGCAACATCTGCTGCTCTATGGGTGGTTTTCAGTGGAATAAAATGGGTAGCTTTAGTAAGCTTGTCCACCACCACCATGATTGAATCATGCTGCTTGCTTGTTCTYGGCAATCCTGTGATAAAATCCATTGTTACCACGTCCCATTTCCATTCAGGAATAGGTAAAGGCTGCAGCAACCCTGCTGGGTGCCTATGATCCGCCTTAACCTTCTGGCACTCCATACATCTGGCAATGTATTCAACAATTTCCTTCTTCAAACCTAGCCAAAAATAATGGCCTTTGAGTACTCCCGCAGTATTCTGATACCCAGGGTGTCCAGCATAAGCTATGTTATGCATCTCCTTTAGAATTGCCAGCTTCAATTCTTGGACATTAGGTACATACACTCTGTTTTTATACAGAAGTAAACCATTAGTTTCCAAGGTGTAACTTTCCTTGGTCTGTGGTCTCTCACACTGTTGTAGCTTTTCTACAAGACTTTTGTACTGCAAATCATCATTTGCAGCTTCCAAAATTCTGTCTTTCACCTCAGTTTTGTACATGCTAATGGTTGTAGCATGTAATTCGTGCACTTTTCTGCTGAGTGCATCATCCACCTTATTTTATTTCCCTTTGATATGCTTGATATCAAAGTCATATTCGCACAGAAACCCCAGCCATCTGATTTGCCTGGCATTTAAGGTCGGTTGATCAAATAGATACTTCATACCGTTATGGTCTATTCTCAACTCGAATCTCTTGCCCATGATGTAATGTCTCCATTTCGTCAAGGCATGGATGATTGCTGCCAGCTCTAAATCATGAGTGGCATAATTCTTCTCATGTTCTTTCAAATTTCGGGATTCATAGCAAACTACAAATCCTTCTTGGCTGAGGAATCCTCCCAGCCCCTCCTTACACGCATCTCTACACACTACGTAATCCTTGTTTGGATCTGCAATCCTCGGGATTGGAGCACTAGTGAGTAGATGTTTCAGTCGCTGGAAGATGCTCTCACATTCATCAGTCCACTGAAACTTCTTCTCCTTCCTTTGCAAGGAAGTGATATCATGCGCTATCCTTGAGAATCCGGCTATGAACGTCCTATAATAGCCTGTCAGACCCATAAAAGATCTAACTTCTACCACATTCCTTGGCGCTGACCATTCTCGAATGGCATGTACCTTCTCAGGATCCACATCGATCCCTTCTTCAGATATTATATGTCCCAAGTAATGGATCTGCCTTTGGTAAAATGAGCACTTGCTCAGTTTTGCGTACAGCTGGTGTTCTCTCAACACCTGCAGCACGAATCTCAGGTGTTGTTCATGTTCTTCCTCTGTCTTGGAATACACCAAGATATCATCCAAGAAGACTATGACAAACTTGTCCAGATAATTTATGAACACTCCATTCATTAAGCACATAACGACAGCAGGTGCGTTGGACAATCCAAATGGCACTACTGTAAACTCATAATGACCATACCTTGTTCTGAAGTCGGTCTTGCTAATGTCCTCATCCTTTATTCTCACTTGGTGATATCCAGATCGGATATCTATTTTCAAAAATATTTTCGCATACCTCAACTGATCGAAAATATCATCAATCCTTGGCAGAGGATACTTGTTCTTGACAGTGACCTTATTCAACTGCCGAAAGTCAAAGCACAGCCTCAACGTCCCATCTTTCCTCTTCACGAATAGGACCGGGGCTCCCACAGTGACACACTGGGGTGAATGTAACCTTTCTTTAGTAGCTCTTCGAGCTGCAATTGCAACTCTTTCAGCTCTGGCGTACTCATTCTGTAAGGAGCTTTCGAAACTAGAGCTCTTCCAGGGATCAGATTTATAGAAAAATCGATGTCCCTCTTCGGAGGTAGTCCAGGCACCTCCTGAAATACGTCTTTAAACTCCTTGAGTACCTTGTGGTTTTCCCAATTCGAAACCACATCTTGGAATACTTCTTCCACCCGAGCTACAAATAATTGACATCCTTTCCGGTAACATTTCTTCAGCTACATGGCTGTGATTTCTCTAACAGCCACTGCTCTGGGAATTCCTTGGATTGTTACCTGATTTCCCTCTTCGTCCATACATGTGAACCTCTTGTTACGGCAATCCAGAAGGGCATGGTGCTGGTCCAACCAGTCCATCCCAATTAAGCAATCATATGAGCCTAAAGGAAAAATATTTAGTTCAACCTTAGTGCTCATTCCTTTCATGTCCACTGAATAGGACTTAACCAATTCAGTGACCTTCCTCTTGGTCCCTGTGGCTAACTACACTAACCAAGACTTCTCATGTTTGCTCTTCATTAGATGCAAACTTTCCACCACTCTAGGATCTACATAATTATGGCTAGCCCCTGAATCAATTAAAATAAAAAGTGGTCCGTTGTTGATCATACCTTCCACTTCAATCATGTG
Source organism: Picea mariana (assembly GCA_032191745.1). Taxonomy (NCBI): domain Eukaryota; kingdom Viridiplantae; phylum Streptophyta; class Pinopsida; order Pinales; family Pinaceae; genus Picea; species Picea mariana. The sequence goes on along the minus strand of JASDQU010754380.1, from coordinate 18,596 downwards.
CGATTGAAATTCGGCTTGCTTGTTGTCCAAGGCTGCGTAGATCCTCGACATTCTGCTGCCCAAATCCTCCACTATTTCAGCTTGCTGAACAGTATGTACAGTTCTTGCCTTACCATTTTTATGGGGACAATCTCTGTACTTGTGGTTTCCTTGACAGCCCCAACACTGAATGGGCTCCAGTTTATGTCTTTGTGCACCCTCTTCAGTCCTTCTCGACTCTCTAAATAATGGTTGTTCCTGACGACTGTTTCTGAAAAAGGAAGGCTTGTCTCCCTTTGGCCTCTATTCTTTCTTAAACCTCTTCTGGTCATCCCAAGCCTTCCGAAAGGTAGGCTTTTCTCTTTGTTGTTCGTATAAGCATTTCGCCCTTCTTATTGTTTCTTCCATAGTCTTAGGATCATCATATTGAATCTTATCACCAATGGAAGGTGGCAGTCCACTCAGATACCTCTGAATTTTAACAGCTTCCTCTTTGATGAATGGAACATACTTCAGTAGTTCCAGAAAATTTCTTTCATACTCATCAATGGTCATACTGCCCAACTTGAGTTCGAAGAACTCCTTCATCTTTCTGTCATAGTATCTTTTAGTCAGGTATTTCTTCTCGAAATACCTCTTAAATTCCTTCCACGTGACCTCTTTCTCTCTGATGTGCTGCACCTGCACAAACTGATCCCACCACATGGATGCTTTTCCTTTCAGTTGATACATTGCAATTCTTCCTTCTGCATGGGCAGAATAATTCTACAATTGGAAGTATTTCTTCATGCCAAGCAACCATGTCTCGGAATCTTCCTCCTTCTTATGTTCTCCATCGAATGTTGGAGGCTTAATCTTGTTCATCTTTCCTTTCAATTCCTCCCTTCCAGATTTTCGATGTTTTCTGGTAGGGGATGGGCTTGAACTATTGTGTGTCTTACTATCAGAATGTCTTTGGGAGTGACTAAGATGTCAGCTACCACTCCTCGACCTACTTCTTCTCCCATGGGTTCTGCAACTCTCTGTCGTACTTGAGTCTCTTCCTTTCTCGAGTTTCTTCTCTATTCTTTCCAGACTCTTCAAAAATTTTAAGTTTAATGCACCCTGTCGGTCCCTGACTTTCATGAGATTTTGACTATCATCTCGGCGAGCCTTGGCCTCTCTTTGAAATCATTCAAGGATTTTCATTATGTTTTCTTCCTTATCCTTCTCTTTTCCATGTCCATTGGAGTTTGATCCTTCGACTCCCAGGTTAACATCCTTTCCTTCATGTTCGTCTTCTATTTCAGGGTTAATCTGCACTTTTCCCCACTCCATACTTGGCATTGGTTAACTAGAATCCTGAACTTCGTTGAACTCTGCACACGCACTGTGCAATTCCATTCGAAGTTTTTCAGTCCATTAAACCTTCACGAACAATCCAATATATTTATAAGCTAGTTCGAACAAAATAAAAGACATTTTGTTTTTAATAAGTTTCTTGAACTAGAAGTATTATGTATCCCTTCCATTTCTTTGCATTTTGCGGCAATTTCCAAACAATTATGGCACTTGTCAGTCTTTTGCAATATAATGCACAGACGACTTGAATTTCATCGAACCTTCATTTCTTGACAATTCCTCATCCTTCGTGACAATTGATTTTAAGAAAGTGTTTCAATTTCACAAATTTTCTGAGTTCTATTCAGCTCTGTATTTTTCGGGTGTTTGAAACTTCAGTTTTTGGTATTTTGGGACTTTTAGGTTTTTAGTACCCGAGAGTTCATTATACAGTGAATCTCCACCTCTTGCCATTTCAATTGCCGAATTCCGAGATTCCGATTTACTTTACCCTCTGGGCCCACAGCACAGCTGACGCCCTCTA
>JASDQU010754379.1:11144-43731 GCA_032191745.1 Picea mariana | reverse complement strand
TTGTACCTTGAGGATGCAGAGGCATCGATGGAACCCCTTGGACTCTGGATTGAGTCAGGGAGTGTGCTATTTGGGATGATTTATTTGCTGTGATATTTCATTGATTTGATGATATGATGTGGACATGTTCTAACATGATTGTTGATGATGCAGGTTGATGATATCTTGCCGAGTAGACTCACATATGGAGTAAAGGCACCACACACAATTACCAGAGAGGTTGAGGGAGAGGTGTGGATAGCAGCCCTGCCACAACCTACTAGCACTCCCACCGTGGCTCGAACTATAGGTTAACAATTACCTAGTTCGAGAGGATCCACGATGTCGTGAGGGAAGACTGTGATAGTCACTCACGATGATTTTGAGGGGTGTGCAATAAGGTAGGGGCCTTATTCCTTAGAATCCCTTAGTCTTCCACAAGTTCACCTGGCGGACTGTTGACTCCAGGGGTTATTAATGTATACCAATTAGTCAAGTTAGCGAGTGGCACCCTTGGAGCACGTGGTGCATCCTGAAGGGCACGTCACGCAAAATAAACACAAGAAGCGAGTGGCACCCTTGGAGCACGTGGTGCATCCTGAAGGGCATGTCACATTGATGTTGATGAAGGAACAAAACTAGATGGCCCTAAGACTTTTAACACATTAACAAATTCTTAAACAACTTTCCTAAATAATTGTCGCCCCATTCAGAATCTAAATTTAAGTCTAAAACTTCTCTAGGGTAAAATTTTGTTTAACCTTAAGAAAAAGACCCTATAAAAATGAAAATAAAAATTTAAACTAAAACCCACCTAAGTAATAGTTTAGTCTTCATAAAATTCTTGGGGTGAATGAAGAGAGTAAGATTTTAATGAAAACTAGTGGATTTAAAAATTGCAAGGAAGAAATTAATTCCTAACTTGGGAAAGTATAAAAAGATATTAAATTAAAAATAAAAGGAAAAGATTAAATAGCGCAACTTCCATTTTGGCTTTATTAAAAGGGGAAAAAGGGGAAAAATAAAAATTAGGAAACTAAGAATTGGAGGAAATATAATAAAGGAAAGAAGGGAACTTATGGTAAAAAGCGAGGTTAACATAGTAAGGAATCTTCAATTAAGAACCTTCTAAAATGAACTAAATTAGCAACATCATTTTAGGGAAAGTATTTAAAACATGTAAGGGGATATAGGAACACCTAGGAGTAAATTTAGGAGCAACTCTAGGTGGGTATGGAAATGAGACAATTAATAAATTTAAAGAAAATAATTATTGGAGGAAAGAGGGGGATGGACGACACTTGTGCGAAGGAGAATATTTAGAATATTTTTATTAAAACTTAATTTAAATGTGATTTAAGGAAAGTGGGAGGTTCTAAAAACTCTATAAAGGAAAGGGAAGACGAAGAAGAAGGGGATGGGCTGTTAGCATAATGTTACGTTGCCGGATTTGTGACTTGACTGATTACTTGTGAGGAGTTGGGATTTCCCAGCTCGGAGAGGAGTGGTAGCTTGGCCTTGCGAGGTAAGCTGGATGCTAGACGTACCATCTTGATAGTGTGTGGCCCCCTTGGGGCTTGAGGGGATAAGGGGGAAGCAGAGTACCCCTAGAAATTGGTTGGGAGGTCTCGGTGAGGTCTCGACGGTCGGTGAGTGGGAGTGGAACAGAGCGAGCGGACGTCATCGAGGAAGACAATAAGGAAACGATATGATTCTTAATTGGTAGAGTAGAATGCATATTTATTTACTTCAGCATTTAAAAACTGTTTGGTGGTATAAGCTTGTCTCTGCTGTTGTAATCTAGTATTCGATGGAAATTAATCTATACCCCATCCATTGTATCTACGTCATTAAATGTCTACCTCGGAAGTTGTCCCGGGCCAAATGGTTGTCTTGCTCCTTGGTGTGTTAATAACCTTGAACTTGATTGATGGCGAAGTTCCTTGTTGTGCTTGATCACCAGATAAGTCTTTCTCTGCAATCTGTCTTTGCACCGTATTGATGGATGAATTTTGTCCCAAGTATTTGCCCCTTTCGTGATTGCCTAAAATTTTTGGTTCAGCCTTCAGGATGAGGTTTTTCTGATCATCGGTTGAAACCTTGTGTTTCTGTGATACTCATCGCGGTTGTATAACCCTGATATGGAAATTTCGCACTTAAATTTTTGATGTACAGATTTACCGTCATTAACAATCATTGCTATAGTTAGGATGCCTTGATAGATGTACATGGAGGCAAGTAATGGCGAATTTATTCTATAGTTGGCACAGGAGAATTCGTCTGGGTAATAGATCATGTATGTCGTAATTAATTAATGGTGGGTATTTTCTGAATCCAATAACATCCCTGGTGAATTAATCCACGGCTGTATGCACATGGAAGCGATGTAATCGCGACAAAATTATCACTCTGTGTTATCATGGAGAATTTCTGGGAAAAGGGTTCTTTTGCAATATCTGTGTTTTTTTTTTTCATAAAGGGAAAACATTAAAATGGGAAACCCTCGGTAGCAATTCCATTCACTGGCAGTTGCGTGGGGGATTTATCTTGCGAATTTAAGTTCTGACCTGCGAATTCAGTTATTGGCATTTTTGTTTTTCAAATTGTTTATGGTTTGTATTGGGTTCCGGTTACAAGGGGTTTTTTTTCAACGGATTCTCTCTCGCAATCTACACAGAACACTTTTAAATGGCGACCTTCCACTGTACACACGCACACAACGTAACGTGTTTCTCTCTACGTTGGAACCACTCATTCTAACTTCACACAACAATGATGTTGTTCACCCTATTCACCCTCCGGATAGCACTGTCCTTTAAAATTGGATCCCGAGTCTTCATACCTCCTTCAAGCAACGCAGATTAAATAAAAACATAAATATTGATATTAAAACATTAATATTACTAATACATTAAAACAAATCTATACATTATTAAAATATTAATATATTAATAATACATTATGATAATGTATTAACTCATTATTCTTAAAATATTAATATATTAATAATAGATTATAATAATGTATCAACTCATTATTATAAATGTATTAATAAAACACTAACAAATACATTACCTAATAAATTATAACAGTATATTAATTCATACTTTAATCATTTATTATTAATATCTTACCTTATTACTTTATTAATACAGTATTAATAATGTATTAATGTTAAAGTAATACATTATTATAAAATAATAATATATTATTATTACTATATAATAATAAAGTAATACATTGATAATGTAATACATGAATAAAACATTAGTACATTAAAAAGGTATTAATGTAATGAAAAAATACATTAAATTATTATATTTAAACTATTACATTAAAGTACTAATACATTAATAAAATATTTATACAATAATAAAGTAATACATTAATTAATAAGGTAATTATACATTAATAAAATAATGATACATCAATACTTTAATAATGTATCACCCAAATTAATATATTATAATAATGTATTAATTCATTATTATAATGTTAAAATATTTTATAAATATCATATTTATAGATTATTAATTAATGTATTAATAAAGCACTAACAAATACATTAAGTAATAAATTATAATAGTATATTAAGTCATTATTATTGTGTTTAAATATATTATAGTTAATATATTTATATATTTTTAATTAATAAATTAATGTATTAATAAAATATTTATACATTATGAAGCAATACATTAATAAAGTAATAAGACATACATAAAGTATTAATAAAGTATTGTTCATTAATATATTAATAAAGCATTGCGACAACCGTAAATGTTTATGACAATGGAAAATAATATTGAGAGTTGTTCATCACAATTGCGAAAATGGTTGTTAGAATGTGGCATCAAGAAATTTTTTGTCACATTGCGATGTTCAAAAATGTTCATCAAATTGCGACATTGGGAAATGTACGTTAGAGTGCAACGTTTGGAAATGTTAGTCACAATGAGATTTATGGAATCATGGTTTACTTTTTAGACAATGATTTCTATTTTTTCTAAGGACATTGATAACAAAAGGGAAATGTTCGTCACATTGTGACGATGGGAAACGTTTGTCACAATGCGACATTGGGAAATGGTCATCACATTGTGACGTTGGTAAATGTTTGTCAGAATGCAACGTAGGGAAATGTTCATCATAATGCTATGTTAGTCACAACGCAATGTAAATGTTCATCATAATTTAATGGAAATGTTAGTCACAATAAGATGTATGGAATCATGTTTTACTTTTTAGAAAATGATTTATATTTTTCATAAGGACATTGATAACAAAAGGGAAATGTTTGTCACATTGTGACGATGGGAAATGTTCGTCAGAACGCGATGTTGGGAAATGATCATCAAAATGAGACGTAGGGAAATGTTCTTCATAATCCAATGTTTGGAAACACTTGACATAGTGTAGAATCATCTTTTTCTTTTGCGACGTTGGGAAAATGGTCGTTAGAATGTGGCGTCAAGAAATTTTTTATGGAAGTCACAATGAGATGTATGGAATCATGTTTTAATTTTTACATAATGCATTAATGCATTAATACAATTAAATATTTTATTTAATTGTATTAAAGTACTAAATGATGGAAAACAATAATGTTTGATATAAATAAAAGTATTAAAACATTAATCTACAATGTAACGTATGAATATTAATTAATTAGTAAAAATAAATTTATGCATTTTAAGATATAACCATGAATGTCAAAATACATTTAAACATTTTATAACATAATCTTCAATATACTAATCAAGCATCCATACATTAATAAAGTATAAATAAATTAATAATATATTCTTAAAAATGAACATTAAAATATTAAAACAATAATACATTAGTAAAAATAAATTAATAATGTTTATGAGGTTGATATAAATATTTTATGAGGTTGACATCATATATTTTAAACCTCCAAGATGTTCACATAAAATAAAATATTATAAATCCATGAGATTATGTTTAACATTCATTAATTTAGAGGTAAACTTTTATATTTTTCCATATTGAGACAATTATAATGTAAAAAGACAAATAACATGAATGCAAATAATGTATTGTTTACATGTGTGAAATAAAAAACAATTTGATAAAAATTATACTATGACAATTAAATAGTAGTAAATTGATTAAGTTTTTTTCAATGAGATTGCAACATCACATGCAGGGTTGTATAAATTTAAGCTTTTCCTTGAGGGTTTTATAAATTTATGGTTTTCATTAAGGATTATATAAATTAATACATAAAATTTAATAAAGACATTAATGTATAAAAGTATTAAATGGTGAAAAACAATAATGTGTGTTATAAATAAAAGTATTAAAACATTAATATACAATGTAATGTATCAATATTAATTAATTAGTAAAAAATAATTTATACATTTTAAGATATAACGGTGAATGTAAAAATACATTTATACATTTTATAACATAATCATCAATATATTAATGAAACATTCATACATTAAGAAAGTATAAAGAAATTAATAAAACATTCTTAAAAACAAACATTAAAATATTAATACAATAATACATTAGTAAAAATACATTAATAATGTTTATGAGGTTGACATTAATATTTTAAGATATAATCCATTTCAAGATATAATAATAATACATTTTAAAATATAATCGATTTCAAGATATAATCCATTAATCCATTTTAAGATATAATTCATTAATAATGTATTGTTCACATGTGTGAAATAAAAATAAATTTGATATAAATTATATTATGACAATTAAATAGTGATAAATTGATTAAGTTGTTTTCAATGACACATATGAACATTTGAAGGGTAATAAGGTTATGTTTAGTGTAAACATTTGAATAAAATTGTGACATTTCAACATATGGAAAGTATTAATATTCAATGGGTAGACTTATGAACAATATGATAAAATTGGTTGTCAATATCATTAAAGCAAAATAAAATTTAAATAAAAAATGTGAAGGTTTTAAGTACATAAAATATAGTATCCAAAATCCAACCATTTTAAAACTCTCTTTAAAGGTGAATATAACATAAATTATTCCAAAATACAACCAGACTTATCACATATACAACACCAATTAACATCAACATGAACATGACGACCCCTTTGCCTTTGGAGCCATTCTCTTCTTATTTTTATGCCAACTTCCCTGTCAGAAACATGTCGAAATGCTTGAACCATTTCCTTCAATTTAGCTAAACATTGCAAAGTATCATGGAAAAGGTGCATAGGAGTTATAGTTCTCCTAGTTATCATATCTTGAATACCAATAAGAAACTTTTCTTGAGATGTGATATCATCTAATGCTGAAATAAACTTAGATGCATTTTTGTTATCCATAATTGTATGTTCAAAAAAACAATAAGCAATAAAAAATATTTAGCAATGCTGAGAAAAAAATAAAATCATAACTTCATTCAAAAATAATATGATTACAACAATTTTATATTGAGACCTTTATAAAAATGTTCCAAGAAAAACTAAATGACTAACAAACAAGAATTTAGTGAAAGGAAATGTTTAGAAGTATGGAAACAAAAGTAGAAAGTTATAATATTTTGTATGGGAGAATAATATTATTTGTTCGCAATGAGGATATGGAGAATGAAAAAAATATTAAAAAACAATCCATCCAAAATGAAAAATAGAAGGAACAATTTATTTCCCCAAAAAGATGATCCCAAATACAAATACACATAGATTGAAAACAAAAATGAACTTAACATGGTCATTCTATCCAGAGTGAAAATATTTAAAATGGATGTTACAATGATACAGACTTCAGTCATTCCTCTTGTTTTTTCCTAATTGTAACATATGCACTATTTTTCATCTTTGCATAATGCTCAAAAGAGAAAGGTGGTGATATGCGTAAACCATCTATTGATTTGACTCTTGATATGGATGTGAAGCTCAACCCTTGCTGCTCTTTCTTTCCAATATCAAATGTTGCACATTCTAAAGTCAACCACTGTGATTTATGAATAGTAAGGGCCCATGCCATCTGAAGCCAACCGCACTCCACAAGTGCGATCGCTCCCTCGGGACCTTCTCCTTCAATGGCCCAAAGAGCTCCAAGACTCTTCTATTTCCCAATCGGGGAATTAACACCCACATTTCTTTCCACGCGACCCTCCTTCCTTGATTTATCGAAGGATCGAAACTTCACAGTTCGCGAAATCACTATCTATATTTTGGGCTCTCGAATCCCCGAGACCCGATGCGCCAGTCAACGCTGACTTCTCCCTTCGCTGTCGGGACTTCGCTCTATCGCAACCTCGCACTATCGCAACTTCACCACTCGCGACTCCTAGCACTCGGTTCTCAAACTCCCGAGTCCCGCTGTACCGATATACCAATACTCTCCTGACGCGACTTCGCCACCTCGTGCCTCACAACTCGAACCTTTGAGTATTTGAGCTTTTAAATTTGCGAGCCCCGGACTCACGAGATCTCCGATCTCCACCACCTATCTCGCACTCACTCTTGTGGCCCACTCGGCTTACGTCATGGTCAGAATCTCGCACCTCGTGAATTCGCGACTCCCGCTGCCAACTTTTTGATGCTTTCCTCACGAGATCCCGATAGGCGATCTCGCGAATCATACAGTGGGCCCGCCTGACTTGTATCAACGCTCTGTCCCTCTTGAGCTTAGAACCTCTTTGCGCTACACAGTAACTTCCTTACACCTCCGCAAGATCCAATGGCCCTTGGAACTTCGCAAAATCTCCTCGGATGATTTCGTGCGTATGTCCTCCCTCATACAATTTCACGAAAAGGAAGAAATGTCTCCGCACGAGATTCATTGTCTACCCACCAACCTGCGACGCTTCCTCTGAAATTTCAGTGGCAACTTCCCTGCGCTTATCCTTCAATGAGTTCGAAGGCCTATTCCTCTTGAGCTTGTTCTCGACTTCTTAAGTCCTTTTGAGAACTTCTTGTGTGCACTCCTTGCAGTAAATATTCAACCTTATCTAAGTGTTGAAGTCTTTCGACCCTGTGCACTCCTGCAACAGCAGTCTTTCAGTAATTTGCTCAGAATCGCAACTCTAAGACTTCACTTAGCCTGTGCACTCCTTGCACGGCTCCGGTGCCAAAACTACACTTTTGGGAACTTAGAACAAAATTTATCTCTATCTGAACACTTCAGTCAACGCACTCCTTGCAGACGATTCAACTACACTCCTTGCAGGAATTATCTGGTTCAAGATAGAGAAACAATTGAAACTAATTCCTTGTCCCCTTTAGACTTCAATTAAACCATGAAATCACATGCACAACATATAAAAGAAAATGTATGATAGGAAGCAAACGTTCCTGAGCATAATATCAACACACAGAGAATAGACACATAACCATGAAATTGAATCAAAGCTTTCTTCTATTAATTCAATCTCTATACCTGGATATTCTATACACAGCTCTCTGCTTGCTCTCTTCTCTTCTTGCTCCTGAATGCTTCAATACAATGAATATAATGAGGGTGTCTATATCCGTTTTCCCTCTCGAACTCTAAACTATCAAATCTAGACTTAAATATTCTATCTACTTTACATTAAATCTATTAAATGCCTCATCTACCTAAGGATGAGAGATTATCCACTCAAGGTCCATTACAATACAAGTATGTCGTCTCTTAAATGAATCATTTAAGATCACGCAACAATTTCAAAGTATTTTCAAAATGTGCGCTGACTTATCCAGTTGTCTTCCGCTCGATGTGCTGGCTCGTTTGATGTGTTGTTGATGCTCTTGCATCATACTCCTTGGCTTGAAAAATTTCATGGGCTCCTATCCATGAGCTTCTGCATGGTTTGTCCATGCTTCTGTATCATTTCTTTAGTCTCCCAGCTGGCATCTTCCACTGGGTGGTTCTTCCATTTGATCAGATATTCTAAATATTCTTTCCTTCGGGTTTTCTTACCCACTCGCTTGTCCAGTATGCATTCCATCTGTGGCTTCTCTGCTACTGGCAATTGTTTCGTCCACTCGATCACTGGTTCCTCAGTTCCAGTTTCTGCTTCTCCAGCCCTATATGGGTATAAATCCGAAACATTAAATATCAGAGATATTCCGATGCCATTCAACAGCTCAATCTCATAAGCATTCTCTCTGAATTTCTTCAGGACCCTGCATGGCCCAATTTTCTTCATTTTCAATTTATTATATGTTCCCCTTGGGAACCTTTCCTTCCTTAAGTGTGCCAGAACCAGATCACCAACTTCGAACTGAAGTTGTCTCCGATGTTGATCTGCTCTGCGTTTGTACTCCTGATTTGAGTTCAACAGTCGTTCCTTCACCCTGTTGTGAAGTTCCTTCATTGCCTCAGCGAATTCTTCTGCACTAGCGCTGCTAGTCGCAGTCTATTCTAACTGCCGCAATTCAAAAACTCTTCTCGGCTGCATCCCATATACAACCTGAAATGGACTTTTTCCTGTACTCCGATTCACTGAATCGTTGTACGTGAACTCTGCCTATGGCAATATATTGTCCCAGCTACCATGGTGCTCCATCACCAAGCTTCTTAGAAAATCTCCCAGGCTTCTGTTCACCACATATGTTTGACCATCCATCTGAGGATGATAAGTTGAACTAAATGCCAAGTTAGTCCCTAGATTCTTCCATAGCGTCCTCCAAAAATGACCTATGAATTTCGTATCCCTGTCCGAGACTATGCTTCTCGGCAATCCATGAAGTCTAACGATCTCCTTGAAGAACAAATTTTTGATGTGGGTCGCATCGTTGGTCTTCTGGCATGGGATAAAATGTGCCATCTTAGAAAACCTGTCTACCACCACAAAAATGGAAACAACCCCTCTCTACGTCCTCAGCAAACCCAATACAAAATCCATGCTGATCGCCTCCCATGGTCTCTCTGGTATGGGCAATGGCTCATAAAAACCCGCGTTCTGCTTTNGAATGTTTTGTCGTGGCCAAAATGCCCTGCCAATCCACCACTGTGCTTTTCCTTCACCAAGTTCTCCCTCATGGAGCAATTTGGAATACACAGTTGATTGCCTCTGAACAACAATCCCTCCTGGATCATATAGTCTATCCATGGGCTGCGATCTCTGAGAACTAGATTCTCAGCTGCTTCATATGCTTCTGCAAAATCTACATCTCCTCCATACATGTCCCTGAGATTTTCAAAACCCAATGTTTTGACTTGGAATTTCTACAGCAACAAACACTTCCTGCTCAAAGCATCAACCACTCTATTATCAGTACCTGAAATATGCTTGATCACAAACATGAAATTCTGCATATACTCTATCCATTTTGAATGCTTCTGATTCAACTTATCCTGTTGACTCACAAACTACAATGCATGATTATCGTTGTATAATACAAATTATTTCAGGATTAAATAATGCCTCCACTTCTTCAATGCCTGTATGATGGCATAAAATTCCTTGTCATACGTGGAGTATTTCAGCTTTGCTTCATCAAGCTTCTCACTGAAATATGCAACTAGTCTGTCCTCCTGACTCAAGACTCCTCCTACGACATATCCACTTTCATCACATTTCACTTGAAATGTCTTCTTGAAATCCGGAAACACCAAAACCGGTTGTTCTGTGATCTTCCGCTTCAACAGATTGAAGCCCCTCTCTGCCTCTTCAGTCCAATGAAAATACTTATGCCGCTTCTTAACTGTGTCCATCATCACTGTGCTAATTCCACTGAAATTCCTGATGAATTTTCGGTAGAAACTAGCCAAACCATGGAAACTCCTCACCTCGAAAACATTTCTCGGTGATGGCCAATTCTTGATCACTTCCACCTTACTTGGATCCATCTTCAGTTCATTCGCCGAAATAACAAAACCCAAATAAATGAGCTCTGTCTTCATAAATGAGGACTTCTTCATATTAATCAACATCTTCTCCCGTTGTAATCTTCTCATCACAATGGACAAATGTTTCAAATGTTCATCCTTTGTCTTACTGAAGATCAGTATATCATCCAGATATACGACGACAAATTTCCCGATGAACTCCCTCAAGACTTCATTCATCAGTCTCATGAATGTGCTCGGCACATTTGTCAAACCAAACGGCATGACCAGCCATTCGTACAAACCTTCATTTTTCTTGAATGCTGTCTTCCATTCATGACCTTCCCTCATGTGAATCTGGTGATATCCACTCTTCAGATCAATCTTTGAAAAATAATTTGCCCCACTCAGGCAATCCATCAAATCATTCATTCTTGGCAGTGGAAATCTGTACCTGATGGTAATTTTGTTGATCGCCCTTGAATCTGTACACATTCTCCAACCTCCATCCTTCTTTGGACCTAGTACTGTTGGAACAGCACACGGACTCAAGCTTTCTCTGACCAATCCTTTGTCCAACAAATCATGTACCTAATTCTTAACCTCCTCATTTTCTTGTGGTGTCAACCTGTACACAACCTTGTTTGGTAAACTGGCCCCTGGTATGAGGTCTATATGATGACTCAGACTTCTCATTGGTGGAAACGAATGGGGTAATTCGTCCACGATGATGTCAGTGAACTCTTCCAGCAGTTCCTGAATCTCAACTGGTAAATCATCCACTCTTGTGCTAGTCAAGACAATCCTCGGTTTCCTGACCACAAAGAATTGTGGATCTTCTTTATTCTCCATCTCTGTGAGAATTTCCTTTCCACTCATGAGAAGTATCGTGTTGCTTACTTCCAGTTTCACCTCCTTATCCTTTATCGGAATCAATCTGTGTGTCCTCCCATCCTTCTCTAAAGTATATGTGTTCATCCTCCCATCATGAACCACATTTCAGTCATATTTCCATGGTCTACCCAGTAACAAATGACATACATCCATGGGAATGACATCACATAGGACCTTATCATTATATCCCCCAATTTTAAATTCAACTAAACATTGTTTAGTGACACTCACCTGATGTCCCTTCTGTAGCCATGAGACTTTATATGGACTCGGGTGATCAGTTATCTCCAGCTCCAACTTCTCTACCATCTCGGTCAAAACGAGATTATCTGTGCTACCGCTGTCCACGATAACCTTGCACTTCCAGTCCTTGGCTTTGCAAGCTATCCTGAACAGTCTGGTCCTTTGAGTTGTGTCCTCCACCTCCTTCTTGGGTGTTAAGAGAACTTTGTGCACCGTCAGTGACCTCCTGCTTCCGGTGTCTTCATTCTTAACATCACGCCTCTGTGATTCAGCGATGTGCGCTTCTCCTCCATCTTGCTTTTTCTCTGGACATTCAAATGATTTGTGCCCATCCTTTCCACATGTGAAGCATGTGATTACTCCACCTTGGCCTCTTCCCCTACCTCTGGTACGAGGAAAAGTGTTTGCATCAACATAATCTCCTCTTTTCTCATTATGCTATTTCCTCGGCTCAGCATATTGCTGTCCTCGCTGTGAGGTTCCACCTCCCTCAATCTTACCCTGAGGTTTCTTCCATTCCTCCTTGGGCTTCTGATATTTCTCTTGGACAACTGCCTTGCCTCTGGGCTGACTTCTACCTCGCCCTTGTTGACCTTGCTTTTGGCTCAGCTTCTCCTCGGATTTCAGAGCCATCTGATAATCATCTTCAACATTTCGGATGGTTACCATGCTTAATTCATCCTGAATGTCATATCTCAGACCATTCAGGTATCTGGAAACCTTCTTATCATATCTCTCCCGATGACCCGCTCTGATGTTCAGTCGATAGAATTTCTCATTGTATTCTTTCACTATCATTAGCTTCTACCTCAGGTTTTGCATCCTCCTGAACAGATTTATTTGGTAATCTCTTGGGATGAGCTTCGCTTTCATCTTTGCAATCATTTGATCCCAGATTTTGATCTTTTGCTTGCCTTTGCAGCATCTATCGGCTTGTAGCTTGTCCCACCACAATGATGCATGTCCTTTCGAATTTGTGATAGCATGCCTAACATTTTTATCCTCTTCGATATCCTCATAATCGAAGTAGGTGTCAAGAGCCCTGATCCAATCCAGTAACTCTTCTGCATCCATAATTCCTTCATAAGCTGGAATGTCCATCTTTGTCTTTGAACTCATCAGGGTGATAACTTTAATCAATCACTCATTGGCTGCATCTTCGGCTGCAACTTCTCCTTGTGGTTCAGCTTCAACCTCATTGTCGGAATCACTAAGATACCCTGCACCAGCTGTGCGTATTTGTGCTATTTCCATCTCTTCAAGCCTTGCTCGAAGATCCCGTATCTTCCTTTCCATCTCTGGATTCCCTGTCGGTCTACCTCTTCTTCTCACCTCCCTGTCTTCTGGGTCGGGTGACTGTCTCTCTCTTCTGGGCGGCATGGTGTAATCCTCCTTTCTTCTCTGCTACAGAAAAAAGAGAATCAACCAGAGCTCTGATACCACTCTGACACCAACTGCACTCCACGAGCGTGATCGCTCCCTCAGGAAATTCTCCTTCAATGGCCCGAAGAGCTCCAAGACTCTTCTATTTCCCAATTGGGGAATCAACACCCACAGTTCTTTCCACGCGACCCTCCTTCCTTGATTTATCAAAGGATCAAAACTTTGCGGTTCGCGAATTCACTATCTATCTTTTGGGCTCTCGAATCCCTGAGACCCGATGCGCTAGTCAACACTGACTTCTTCCTCCGCTGTCAGGACTTCGCTCTATCATGACCTCGCACTATCGCAACTTCACCAGTCGCAACTCCTATCACTCGATTCTCCAACTCCCGAGTCCCGATGTATCGATATGCTGATATTCTCCCGATGTGACTTCGCCACCTCGCACCTCACGACTTGAACCTTCGAGTATTTGAGCTTTTAAATTTGTGAGCCCCAAACTCGCGAGATCTTCGATCTCTGCCACCTGTCTCGCACTCAATCCTGTGGCCTACTTGGCTTACGTCATGGTCAGAATGTCACACCTCGTGACTTCGCGACTCCCGCTGCCAACTTTTTGATGCTTTCCTCGCGAGATCCCGATAGGCGATCTCGCGAATGATACAGTGGACCCACCTGACTTGTATCAACGCTCTGTCCCTCTTGAGCTTAGAACCTCTCTGCGCTACGCAGTAACTTCCTTACACCTCTGCAAGATCCAACGACCCTCGGAACTTCATGAAATCTCCTCGAATGATTCTGTGCGTCCATCCTCCCTCGTACAATTTCACAAAAAGGAAGAAATGTCTCCCCACGAGACTCGTTGTATGCCCACCAACCTACGACGCTTCCTCTGAAATTTCAGCGGCAACTTCCCTGCGCTTATCCTTTAATGATTTCGAAGGCCTATTCCTCCTGAGCTTGTTCTCGACTTCTTAAGTCCTTTTGAGAACTTCTTGCGCGCACTCCTTGCGGCAAATCTTCAACCTTATCTAAGTGTTGAAGTATTTCAGTAATTTGCTCAGAATCGTAACTATGAGACTTCACTTAGCCCGCGCACTCCTTGCACAGCTCCGGTGCCAAATCTGCACTTCTGGGAACTTAGAACAAAAGTTATCTCTATCTGAACCCTTCAGTCAACGCACTCCTTGCGAACGATTCAACTGCACTCCTTGTAGGAATTCTTTGGTTCAAGATAGAGAAACAGTTGAAACTAATTCCTTGTCCCCCTTAGACTTCAATTCAACCATGAAATCACATACACATCATATAAAAGCAAATGTATGACAGGAAGCAAATGCTCATGAGCATAATATCAACACACGGAGAATAGACACATAACCATGAAATTGAATCAAAGCTTTCTTCTATTAATTCAATATCTGTACATGGATGTTCTATACATAGCTCTCTGCTTGCTCTCTTCTCTTCTTTCTCCTGAATGCTTCAATAATACAATGAATAACAATGAGGGTGTCTATATCTGTTTTCCCTCTCGAACTCTAAACTATCAAATCTAGACTTAAATATTCTATCTACTTTTCATTAAATCTATTAAATGCCTCATCTACCTAAGGACGAGAGCTTATCCACTCAATTTCCATTACAATACAAGTGTGTCGTCTCTTAAATGAATCATTTAAGATCACGCAACAATTTCAAAGTATTTTCAAAATGTGTGCTAGCTTATCCAGCTATCTTCCGCTCGATGTGTTGGCTCGTTTGATGTGTTGTCGATGCTCCTGCATCACCATATTTAGAGGAATTTGTTTACGATTTCCTCTTATAATAGGTGTGATTGGTACAATGTTTATATTTATTGGGTCAAAAGGAACACCAATGTACTTATCAAAAAGAACAGTTGTGTACATTGGAAGTTGAGAAGGCTTTGAGCCCGACATATAGAATATGTTTTTAATATAATTAGAGCACCGTTCACTAAGCCAACTTCAACCCACAAGTTACATGTCAACATGACACGTTGTTGAGGGCATAAGAGAACTTCACATTCTAGTTGATCATCATCAACACCAACGACTTATGTTCGTCGTGTATGTTCAGCAACACATCGTGCAATTGGAGAATTTAGTGATTTCAACATCTTCCTCTTGTGTAAGTCGACCAAATTATTTTTTGGGAACAAGTGCATTGATGAATTAAATAAACTCCTTTCCTCAATAGGCAAATCCATACCAGTCTATGACATAAGAAGCTCAAAATCATCAAAAAATGGATTTGCATTTCTTATGTTCATTAATAGATTACAAAAAGAATATTGTTTTGGATCATTTCCTTACTATCGAAATATTGTATATAATGTGAAAACAATGTTGAATTTTTTCCATAAAACTTTCCCTGCAGTATTACCTGCATACAAAGGCTTATCTTTGACAGGAGGCAGTTAACCAAGGTCAACCACAAGAATAATAGATCTGCCACCAAAAGGAGAAGATTTATTTTCCAGAAATGCTTCTCGTAATCTAGAGTCAATCTATATGAATAACTTTGGTCCTAAAAAACTCATTTCGTCTATCAAAATATATCTAATATGCCTCATGTCCTCTTGAAATATTGCTAGAGACTGCCCCTGTAGTGGTCGGATATCCTTAATAGGAAATTTTTGTGTTGAGTGTATTTTTCTTGCATGTATATTAAAAGAAGTTATTCTTGTTGGAGCAAGAAAAAGAAAAGGATTGTTTCCATCAACTGATGAAGTAGAAAGATCATGAGAAATAAAATGAATAAGGAAAGCCTTTCCAGTGCTTGCAGTTCTCTGAATAATCATTAGAAGAGGTTCAAGACTTGGATATTGAATGGAATGTTGTAAATTAATATCAAAAGCAACTTGTTGTTTCTCTGCCAAGGAATATGGACATGTATTTGTGGGATGAACATTTTCAATAATATGACCCCTTGACTGGGAATTTATTATAAAAGAAATAGCCTCTTCTCCAACATCATTTGAAACTGTTGTTTTCTCCCATTCAAAAAATATATCAAAGTCCCTTCGAGCAAGAGTGTGAAGGTCAGAAACATTGACATTATTAGGAGGATCCAAGCAAGACAAAAGTTTCCATTCTTCAAAATCTTCTTCCACATGGGTTGGTTGTTGTTGGGAATCATTATCATCTTCGACATTTTCTGAAGAAAGAGGGGCCCGATCAACATGCCATGCTCGATATCAAATATTTCTCCAATTTTCAATAGCTGTATCATCTGAGAGGACAATATCTAAGGGAATGTTCCTAAATGGTTTGTACAAAAGAAATTGACTACAACAAAAAGTCTGGAAGTCTTTTGATGCCTCATCAGGAATAGAATAAAATCGTGGCCAAACTCTAACAATGGAATGGACATATTTAGGTTTCCATTTCTCTTTCTTAAGTTTGGAATCAAATGTCCAAGATCTTGTTGTTTCTATCAAACAAAAATGTTCAATAAAAGTAGGTCTTTGTTGATATGTTTCAACAAAAGTATTGGGAGACAAAAATTGATGGGGGTTCTTTGAAATTTTTTTAAAAGCCTTTCTCCCAACATTTAAGGAAACAAATTTTCGACTGCAAATTACATGAGGTAGCTTTAGTAACATATGGTACATTTCTTGGGCTCTAATGTCACGATCAACAAGTGTTTCAGCAATGAATCTTCTATATGCAGACAAAGAAGAATCTTCTGAGGCACTAGAATTTGAAATTTTTGTTAGCATATACTGATAACTTTCA
Source organism: Picea mariana (assembly GCA_032191745.1). NCBI lineage: Eukaryota > Viridiplantae > Streptophyta > Pinopsida > Pinales > Pinaceae > Picea > Picea mariana. Next base: position 26,688 of record JASDQU010754379.1, on the reverse strand, counting down.
GACCTCTTTTCCACTTTGGAAGCATACTTAGAAATATATTTCAAGACAACATGATGAGAAACCACTGGTTGAAAATCAACATTTTCACGCCACATTGTAAAAATATCTAGATTATGGATATTTATCCTATCATCATTTCGTGCTGGCTCATATTTCTTTCTCCCTTTCTCATCTATGAACAATAGTGATTCATCTCGAACATCCCATTGAGCATTGTAGCGGCAACTCAAAATAGATCTTTTCTTGCGCAAGCAAGAATCTACACTACACTTTGTATGTCTTTGAACACGGTTCAACAAATGTTCATAATCATCATGAGGATTGGAAGAAAATATATGATATTTATTCAATAGGAATGTATCATCATTGATGCTTCGAGGAACCATAATGTTTCAGATATGAATGTCACATGGATTCCATGATGTTACATATCTATCAAAATATGTCTTTGCACCATGCACATCTGAAGAATTAGACCAATCTAATCTTTCCATGTTAGGAGCACCTTGCAACCATAAGAATCCATGGATATGAGCCGATCCTCTATGTTGCCACTCATATCTAAAAAAAAAAGAAGATATAGTAAATATATATAGCCAAAATAAACAATAAAAAGGAAGAAATAAATTATTTAACATAAATACGAAAATACAAACATGTACGAAAAGTCTTTAGCTCCAAGATATTTTTTGATTACTTCTTCTAAAAATATATTGAATCTATGATGCATAAACATGGCAATGATATGGGGGTACCTGATAACATTCTCAATTTTTATATGATGTTGATTAAAACCATGAAAATTGTCATTTCTTGGCATGACATTATGCAAGTCTGGCCATTTTGTGTCAGTTGCGCTCATTGTAAAAAACAATGTTTGACAACCCAACAGAGTAATCATGTCAGTAATTTCAATACGACATTTTGTCCAATAGGCCCTTGTACCTCTAAGTGAAGAAAAAAAACGCATAAGATGCTCAACCAACTTATTATCAGGTAAATATGAAAGTTGTTGACGTAAGGCTTCAATTGTTGTTGGGGAGTTATCATGTATATTTTTCTTAACAAAAACTATAGCAGTTGCTTGTCTTCGATGTCGCATTATCATTTTCAATAAGAAGTATCGAAAGCAAGGATGGCTTCTAAATCTCTGATCAAAATATCTGAGCAAATGTAATCCATATTCATGAAGATGAATGTCACAAATATGTGGATGCAACCAATCAACCTCACCAGTGGGGAATAATGTGGGGAATGCCATGTCTAATAACCCTTGAGTATTATATTCATTAATTGGAGATGAACCAATAGTTGGCCAGTCGACCATTTGAATAGTTGAAGACTGCACATTTTCAATAAATGTTCTTATTTCTTCCACTTTTCTACGTTCATTGGGTAGGCAAGCAACAAAAGATGAAGGATGGGAGTGAAAACAGTCAACGTGAAACCCTTCAACATCAACAACATTGTTATTTGTTTCTTCAATATCACAATCAACAAATTTAAGCTAAGTTGACACATCTGTGGGGTTTTTAGGGAGAGCAACAACTGAGTCCATGTCAATTTGAACATCATGATAAAATTTATCCATTCAAATTTTGTAATGCAATGCATTCATCACCCGTGATTGTTTCACATAACATTCATAATATTTAGATTGGGCACCACGTATTCTAACAATTAGGAAGTCGAGGTCTTCAACACGTCATGGAAGATTTCTAGCAATCAAAGAAATATCTTGCGGAAAGCTGATTGTGTGGCCACTATATTTATATTTTCCACCACGAGCATCGGTCACTTGCAATATAGGATTTACATGTGCTATGAGCATCTCTTCAACTTGGGTGAGTACACTTAGAAGATGAGGTTGCTCACCAGGATCCATGTGATTCCATCGAGAAAAATGATGGGAATCTCTCTCATTCTTGCATCTTTTTCAAATATGTCCTTCAAACCCCCTCACAAATTGGATTCGAGGATATGATTCTTGGCAAACATGGCACATTTGAGCATTGGAGAGATTATCTATCTTTGCTCGAAAGTTTTAATGCGCTGCAATCATGTTGGGATGAAACTGTATATGTCCTTTAGGCATGGGATCATGCTAAACACCAATGGGAAGAGTAAAACGACCTCTAAAATCTACTTCATCTTCAACAATGTTAGAGGGCCCACCCAAATTTGCAGCAGGTGGATTGTGCATGTTACATTCAACAATTATTTCCCTTAAATTCATGGATTGCATTTCTCTATCCTGATTGCATTGAATGGTGTCCTACTCATAAAATACTAAAAACTTTAATGTCCAGCTAAGTGTGAAAAAGGAGGAGACAAAATGTAAAAATGAATAATAAACCAAATACATACAACATCAACACTTGCTTGACAATTAGATAGTCTAGGAAGATTTGAAGGGAGGTTATGAGATGGTTCTCTTTGACTTGTAACATGACCTACTAGAATATGTATAGAGTTTATTTATGTACCTCGCATCAAATGAACAATGTTCTAAGTGAAGAAAAAAACATGGTTAAAGTCATCAATAAAAGGAAAGAATTGCCAGTATAGTCATCATGAATGAGGGTTGAAATTCCTTTGTTGTTCCAAGTGAAATAGTATGTGGGATGATTGATTATGTTGGTGGTGCAACATTTCTTATGGAATGAGGGTTGTGAAAGAAAGAAGCAATGTTAGCAGGAGGAGTTCACAAATTTTCTAGCAAATGAGAAAGCAGATGACGAATAGGTACTTCAATACATGGCACTTGTTCCTAAATGACATCAGTAAGTCTAGCCTCCATTTTTTGTGTTGTTGCTCCATGCTCTAAACTTGCACTTCCATTGGTTGAAGTATGGAGGTTATCATTTGTAGGTAGCCTATGCACAAGATGATCTTCCGGAATACGAGAAGTTTCCCCAATAAAATGAATGTTGTTATAATAATGTGGAATAGTAGAATTATTAGGATTATGAAAATATTCTGAGAATGAAACATTCATGGGAAATGTTCTTTGCATGATATCAACCAAACTGCAATACTTACGGCTAATGGGAAAATCAATTGCAATAGTACTTTCCGTGGTCCTTCTATGATATAGAAGTCTTCTACGGTCATTTGTTGCATCTTTGTTTCGTTAATACCATAAACATTGACGTTCATTAGCACTCTCACGCGATGTTGGTGATCTATTGCATTTGGTAGAATGGTTACTTGTTCCTTCAATGGACATTTCTACAACTACATAGAAATAATAACACATTTATAACATTATCAGAGAAATATAAATTCCATTCATATAAAGAAGAATAAATGATGGAATTAATACAACAACAAATAAATAACATATTTAGATACATTGGCATATATATAAAGTGACATGAACATGATAATAAAGAAGAAATGGAATAAAAGTTGAAAGTAAAATTGCAATAACCATATAACCAGAACAAATGCATGTTAAAAATAAACTAATTCATAATGGAATAAAATTCAAAAGTGAACTTTCGATAACCATATAACCATAACACGGGCACTTAAAAATTAAACAAGTTCATAATTGAAATTTTACAATGGAATATGAACAGTTCCGAAAAAAGTAAAACATGTTTGATAATATTGTATATTACTTATTAAAAGGCCAAGTAGCATAAGACATCACATATATTCCCAATGGTGGAATGTCGTCAACAGAATCCATATTTGGAAGAAGTGAAAAAACATTCCCCTTTTCAATGAGATCATTGAAATGGCCTTGAAATGGAAATGTCAACCCATAGTTATGTAACATGGAAACATCAGTGATATTTGTTGGGAAACATAAGCCAGTCATCAAGACATAGAACATGACTGGAAGTTTAGTGTTATTGCACATCAATACTATCCCACCCACTGTTTGAAATGGAAGATACCCAAGAAATTTTTTATTTATATCTGTTGAAAGGTGTTGCAGCAAATTCCTTTTGAATCCCCAATCATCCTCGAAATAGTACAAACTTTGTTCAATACATGGCTGACCGAATTAAAAATTATCCACTTCTTCAATAGACCAAATAGAGGTGGAACCATCATTGATGATGCATATAATTTGGTTATTATATAATGCCAAAGACATACAACATATGTCTTTGATTGGAACAAAAGAAAAACCCCACTGATTCTTTGAAATATCCAACCAATATATAGTGTACCCATACCGAGGTTTATCATCATAATCTGTGTCCAAATACAGCCAATAGATTTTACTTTTATATACCACTGCCTCTTTTGGAGGTGTAGTCCCACCATAAGGAATGGTTGTCCTTTGCCAAACATTTTCAAGGCTACTGCAAATGAAATACTTTGATTGTTTTTCTTCTGCAAATATGTTTCAAAACAACCCATTCATATTTTCTAGCACTGATATTCTCCAAGAGTGTAAAGAAACCCCCATCTCCAACCCATATAGAACCTAAATTTTTGAATGACTTGGTAAATTGATTCATCACAAAATAATTTTTTGCAAGGGAGCATCCAGTTGGTGAAGATAACAATACCATGCATCGAACACTGCATTCAATTGTGTATGTGGAATCTATAAATGGCACATGAAAATGATATATGCGACCAATTTGATTAAGGTATGCTCCTAGGAAGTAACTTTCATCAGCATGGAGCAATGGAATAAGAAAACCAAATCCATTGTTGGAAACTTGATGGCATTGAGCAAGGAATGAAGGGGTTTGCAGAACAACATTCCATTGTTTACAAACTGTTCTAAATCTTTTCAATACTGAAAAAGGGAGCCCAGAAATGATCAGCTCCAAAATCGGGAATGGAAAATAACTCCACACTGTTGGATACATAATGGTATGTTGAACTTTCCTAATAATGACAAAATATGAGGAGAGTGAAAAGAAGTATTATTTAATGAAATGTTAAGTATTAAACCTTTAATGAGTAACAAAATGAATAAAAGCATAAATATTCCAAAATAAATGAAACAATTGAAGAAAAAATGAAGTAAATTAATATAAGAATTAAATGTAAAGATGTATATGTATCAATCATATTTAAAACCTATATTATTTTTAAAAAACATCCAATCAATACATAATGTGAATACCAAAAGGATTACATATAAAAAAAACATAAACTATGAAGATATAATAGAAGCATAAAATTAACAAACATCAACCACTTCAAGGGAGTCTCTATCACTAATGTGTCCACCATAAAGAACCAATATTTAACATAATGAAAAGGACCAATCTCCAATATAATGTTTTTAAATTGATTATCTAGGATTCAAAATACACATATTATTAAATTAATAAGAATTAAATAAAAATAAATTATTATGTAATTTTTCTTATAATTATTAAATAATAATAAATGATTATTTAATGATTAAAAATTAATTAATTACTAATTATATATTAAAAATGTAAAAAAACATTAATGTCTTAATTAATTAATACCTTAATGTAATGCATAAATAAAGTATTAATATATTAATGTTTTAATGTAATGAATTAATGTAACTTGTAATATAATAAATATTTAAGAGTGAAATGTATTAATAAATATATTAATTAATATATTTAAATAAATAGATTGCTAAAAAATAAAATAAAAATTAATTATTAATAGTTTAATAAAACATATATACATTAATAAAGTATTAAAGTTTAAAAAATACAATAATACGTAATATTAATAAAGTATTTACAGTGATTAAAAAATGTTAAAATTTTTAATGTATTGTTAAATTTATATAGTTAAATTTTTAATCATTGTATTATTAAATTATTATTATTACAATATTTAAATTTTTAATCACTCTATATATATTGTTAAATTATTATTTTATTATTAAAAAATAAATCTTAATACAAATAACTTTAACTTTAATATAATGATAACCTTAATTTTAGTAGGAATAACCCTAATCCTAATCTCAATATATTCCAATATATCAGTAACCCTAATAATTATTAACAATAATTGAAATTTATAACAAGAGTAATAATTTTTCTTTCAATATTTTAATATTAAGATTAGTCTCTAACTCTAACTTAAATGTGTAAACATAATATTAATATTAATAATAATGCCTAAATACTAATATAACTATCTCATGGAAACAATGAAAGAATAAACAACAAAATTACATTACATATAAGAATAAACTTATTGCAGAATGCCCCTATCCATTAATAGTAAAAAACCATTAATATTGCAATTTTAATTATTCAAATGATAATTTGAACAATTTCTTTCTACTCAAGTTGGACAGAAAACTTTACACCAAATTGCTAATTTTCTTTTCAAGTTAAATTTTTAATCAATGCATTGTTATATTATTTTTAAATTTATAATAATACTATACTACAATGATTATAATTATAGTACAATACTATAAATGCTAAAACCAAATGTTATTCAGACAAATATTTGGACAGTAATATTATCTAATAGATGATTACACTGATTAAAAATGTTAAATATTTGGACAGTAATATCATCTAATAGATGATTACACTGATTAAAAATGTTAAATATTTTTAATCACCCCAAAAAAGCATTTTGTATAATGAACAAAATATAGAGATTTATTTTATTCATTAAACTTATCATGTCCACTATAACAATTTTAAAGTATAAATTATATCCATTAATTATATATTCATTCGTAATCTATATATTTAAACTCTATGATCCATACTAAATGTGGTTCCTTTACACTTCTATACAACTCTGTATCGTAAGCTATATATTTAAACTCTATGATCCATACTAAATGTGGTTCCTTTACACTTCTATACAACTCTGTATCAATTGTTAATATTATTTATTAATCTTGAATGATCCTTAACCTCGTGAGACTCCATTCCATTGCCCTTACATAATTAGAGGATATTTGATCCTATTGTTTTCCATTACAAATATATTTACCCCTCGTTCCAAGCTTAGGGATTTACGTTACCAAGTATATAATAAAACTATGGTTGCGATGCTAAAATTTGGTGGAATCAATACACACTTATCCTATGCAAACTTTGGTGCGTCTTTATGAACACGTCTCGAGATTAATGACTTGGCGTTGTATCCAACACTTAAATAGTCATATCAGAAATGACTTGTATGATAGATTTGTCCATCTAATTCATGTGATCCCATGATTTACATTACAGAGAAAATACTTTGTGAATTTTTGTCAAAGATTAAAGATTAAGGATATAAATGGTTGGCTTTATCGTTAAGCCTATCTAAAGTAGGTTTGACTTAATGGTGAGTGTTTACTATTCAAGGTTCATTAATCTAAACATAATCTTCATGGCTTCTTATTACTATATCAGAGTATTAATTTCACCCTATCATCTTTGCAAGGAATATTTAACCATTGTGCGAGGGAGAAAATAATGGACACAAGACGTGAGAGGGACATCCAAGAAAAGGTATTAAGTATTCAAATAATTTATTAACGTGGGTTGTATTGTGTACTTACATGTTCTTCATTATGGTGTTTAACTTTTTCCTTCATTGTGGGTACACTTATTTATAAGTAACAACCACTAAGCTCATTTGCAAACAAAGAAAAAAGCTATTCCTTGACTTGGGTCTTTAACCGACACCAAAGAGGAGAAATGTTTCATCTAGCAACAAACCCTAATGAATATTTCATTGTGTTAAAAGTACAAACATATTGGTTCTTTCCCCTACATTTACATTTACATGATTGACTAGAGCAATGCATTGGATTATCCTTATTTACTTCAACATTGGGTTATCCTTATTTGCTTCTATGTAACAGAGTCGAATTAATTTATTTTGCAAGCAATACATTCTCATAGCTTTGATTATTAAAACCCTAGGATTATAATATGTGAGGGTTTACTTATTAACCATGAAATATTATTTATATTCAATATTATTTTCCACAGCAACCATGAGCGTCATTTTCTATGATATTGAGTTTGAGGGTTTAATATATATTAGGGGTTTTTACTCAGTGAGTATTTTCTCCTTATTAGTCCCTGTCGTATATAGATATGAAGTCCTAACATAATCATTTATTATTAATGGATATGAAGTCCTATTAAATATTTAATAGACGATTACATAGTTAATAGGCGATGAAATAATGAATATCTAATAGCCGATTACAGTATGGGGATTATCTAATAGGCGATTAACATATATGGGATTACATATTTATATTAAATATTTAGTAGGCGATTACATAACTCTAATAGACGATTAGAGATTAAAAATGTTAAATATTTATGCGAGAAAGGTTTTTACCCTGGCACAAATGTCGAACCCTGTCGATTGCATGCAACCAGCTCCTAGCGGATATCATCTTGATCGTTTAATTCTAATCATTTAACATTGATTACACAGTTGTCATCTATGCAAGTTAGACTACCACAGACTCCTTCGATGGTATCGATCCCCACGATGGTATCAATGATGTCTATCAATCCAATTGACAACGAAACCTTCCCAGTAATAATCTCTCTAAAGTGGCAGCAACGAACAACGATGTATAGTCAAAGGATTACTCGGCTTCGGACTAAGGATGTACAGTCTAAGATTGCAGAAGTCTAAACGCACAAAATTGTGAAAAGGAAGGTGAGATATGTTATGTAAATTGCAATCGGAAAAGGGAATTACTGGCTTTCCTATGGCTTAAACGTATTGAACTGCTCCAATACCCTAATTTTCCATCGAAACTCCAAGTATTCTATAATGGATTAATCGAAGCAAAGGGAGTAAGGGATCTAGGTTCCTGAGTGTAGATGTAGTGTTCCTGGTTGTGAACGTTCTCATTGTACTGTTTATATAAAAGGGCTGAACACATTTAGAAATGGGCAGGATCTATTATTAAATACACATTAAAATTAAAAGCACATGGCACATCAATTTCAGAGAAAATACATATCAACCTACCTCAATCTGTTTGCAGTCTTTGCCAGTGATCTCTTTTGTCCTTTACTAATGCAGTGTGAGTAACCTCTTTTTTCCTTTACTGATGCATAATAGTTGTAGTAGAAATAACTTTCTTAAAGGCATATAAATTTGAACATAAAAAACAGGCACATATAAATTTGAACATAGAAAACAGGCGCATATCAATTCATATTAAAAAGGCACATATCAATTCAAAGAAAATAGATATTAATATACCTCAATGTGTTTGCAGTGAAAATTCGTAATTAACCTCCTCTTTCTTTTGTTGTTGCATAAGAATTGTCTTAGAAATCAACAATGGTCTCCTCTCTCGACATGTAATAAGATAAACAGAAAGAAATTATCACCTATATGTATTCCCACTTCTCTTCTTGTAACGTTATGGAAATCTCCGCAGAATTACAATGCCGACATGACTTTGAAACGTTACTACAGGTAAACACAATTATGAGGCTAATCTATTCCTCTCCCTGGCCTGTCGTGGCATAGTGAAACGCCAGATACATCTCGTGGCATAATGAAATGGCGGATACATTTCGTGGCATAGTGAAAGGGCGAATACATGGCTGATAAAGTAAATGTTTAGTAGACATGGCGTATAAAACAATCCATTCGTAAAAAAAAAAATTAATTTAAAAAATTACTGTAATCGAGTCCTCTCGTCGTTCTCCTGTCATATTGTGTCAGTTATCAACGCATGTATACAAAAATGTAGCATGGTAAATGAAACTGTAATCTGTATAATCCACTCCTCTCCCTGGCATATTGAATGGGTTATTAAATGTTCGTAAAACTTAAATGGCTCCTCTCCACGCGGCATGCTAAAGTTTAATTACTATTAACAACACATGGCGGATAAATAAATGTAATGAAATGGTTGCTCTCCAAAAGGTGGATACATAAATGTTTCCTGACAGGTCATTGGTAAAACTAAAATGGTTTCTCTTCACTTCTACTCGCCATGCAAAAGTTTGATATAATGACACATGACATTATTACTGTAAAATGTAAAAAAGTAATGTAAATATAAATGTTAAAATTGAAGTAATTTTCTCTGGATTTGCTTAATTATGGTTTATGGCATTTCATAAGTTGATTTAGTAAATTTGTAATTATGTTATGTAAAAGTGAAAAGGTAAACATGATAAACAAATGAATTGATAAATGCAAGACAGTTAATTAGACAAATCTCATTCATCCATTTGAATGTAAGACAAAGAATATGTCAACATCTTGAATTCTTAACCATCGAATTAAAATCAGTAATTAAAAGGATGATTAATTGAGCAAGTCTGATAGGGCGCATGCCTATCGGCGTAATTACACACTAAATATATTTTCTATTTCCTTCAAATCAATATACAAATATATAGTTGGAGTTAGATCCAACTAATTCTAAATCTAGACAGAGAAGTTGAGAGAATGTCTGAACAATCTCCAATTAGTTCTAACAAACCCAAGCCAAATGTCAATGATCACATTTCGCCATTATTCTCCAACACTCCACTTTAATGGATAAATGATTTTTTTTGTTTTTACAATATAGAAACGACATTGTGACATCCCCCAAAATAAATTATTTTTGAAATTTAAATTTGTTGGAAATTTATTCCATTTTTAGTAAATTCAAATTTGGAAAATTTTAGCCATTTATGGCAATTCTAAATTTCGAATTTGATAATTGTAATTAATTATTATGACTGTTTTGAAGAGACCTAATTTGACCCAACTAACTATTTGACTATGACACTTGTATAAAAACATAATATTTTATATTGATTTCAGGAGCACAAATGGAACAACCATGTTAAATTTAACTCACCATGACTCTATGAGTGGGGAACATGTTGGAACTACCTCTAGGATGATTGTTACAAGTGGAAAATCAGTGATTTGGCCATTGGCAGCCCCTGAAAATTAGGGATTTAGAAAGCTGTGAATATTCCTAAGGGGGGGAAAAAGACCTAGGCAAATTGATAAATAACATATGTGAGGAGGCAGGACGTTGCCAAGTATGATGGGAAAGAGACTATTGATTTTTACTTGTTGTTATGAACACTACTTAGTGAGTGTGAGGCAAGAGGAATCTACTGAAATTGAAGGACATTGCTTAGGAGGAGTTCCTAGTTTGCTCTCATGGATTCATGGTCAGGCTTGGGGGTGAATCGGGCAAGTGATTTTGGCTGCCTATTCTACGGTTGGGAGGAATGTGGTTGTTCCCTTTGTCGTTTCGTGAATTTGTTCAGATATGTTAGATTCCTCCTTCTTTGCTTGAATGATTTTGGGTAATCTGATATTATGCATCTGTTGGTGTTAAGATGAAATAATTTTCATGGATGATATATGTTTTTTTTTTTTTTGTATCAAGTTAAATTCAAAAGTTAAATCTCTAGGCAGAATTAGCTATGTACACGTGAACTTGAAAGAACAGATCTATCCACATAAGTACGTTCATTTCTGTAACGGAAATATTAGGAAGAATATATCCATAAATACTTGGAGTTGAGCAATTCTGTATATATGTTACATATCACATATCAACTTATATATATATGATTACAGTTTATTATCTGTTGTAGGAACGATTGTATCTATATGGTTTCTGTAGATCATATATTGGATAATCATCTATTCTATTAAGGAATATACTTATATTACTACCATATTATGACTCGTTGTCATCACAGGTTCCACGTACAACTGTACAAGTTTATAAACAACACATATTGTCTGTAGTGGTAATAGAATTGAATCTGGGCAGTGAACTATTTTACAAAACCATTGTGTTTTTTGTCATGCTTAGGATAGATCTATTCTGCTCGAAGCATTAAATTCATCATTCAAATTTCGAAACTTCAATTCCTGGAATATATTATACTTGTCATAATATCATCATGATCCATATGACTTTAAGGGTTCATTTCTGTAGTGGATTTTCAAACCTGTGTAAACATTTTTATAAAACTAGAACAAATTTTCAGAAGTATTATATCTTTTTTAACTGTACATATTTAAAGGCCTTATTAATTTAATAAGTGGTTTACAAAGTATCAAACAAACTTATGACTGTAGTTATGAATATATATATATATGTAAATGTTCATTCGATAATTGTTATAACGGATGACATAGAATTAGTAGCATACAATTGTAAAGGAGTACACCAGAATCAAAACACAGAGACATCATTCATGTTACACTGATAGATTCTAGACTCTTCTGAATACCCAAGAATTAAGATTTCGACTGCACCTACTTGACAAGGAAATGATTAAATTAGACATTCATACGTTTCGAAAACTAGGTACTTAGTTCTAGAAATTGGAGTACACTCTGGTCGAACACAACAGAAAGATAGGTCTAAGCTATTACAAATCCAGGATAAACATTACAAGAGAAAACAAAAGTGTTTTTATTTACCAACACGCTTATAGGTATGCCGAGGATCTACGATGCCCAAAACGAATTGATGTAAGGCTACAAGAGATGGAAATAAAATACCATTCGCAATTCATTTCATTTCAGAAATGTTGAGAACACAGTCCTAGTATAGGAAGGAAATCAGTCATATTTTTCCTTCGAATAATACTTAATACAAGTCATAGTAAGAAATCGATTTAATCGTTGGGTAAATATACAAATTTAAAGTTGACTCTTGAAACTCGACTGTGAGAAGGAGTAAGGAAGTTAAAAGCTAACACACAGCGAACCAATTACAGAAATGGTTCCTTAATTAAATTCTTCTACCATTAATTGTCTAGGCCTTCTTGGCAGGGGAAAATGGAACCTGAGTACCTAATAAGGGGGGGGTGGGGGGGGTTAAATCTCCGAGCGTGTGTCCTCGCATGATCAAAACCGCTGCACAGAGTTGCAAGAAATACCCTTAAAGTTTTTTTCAACAGAAATACAAATAATATAAAAAAAAAGAAACGAGCAATTTTAGGAAAGGGTTCGCCAAAGTAATACTTAATTTAAGTAGAGGGATATGATTATCCTTCACCATCACTAGGAGCCACGTATTTCTACAGACCCAAAAGGGGAAGAGGAGTACTAAACTTTCTGATGGGTACCCTCGCAAAACCAAAGGGCCCCATCATTAGCGTTAAGAATCAATGAATAACCGAAACAAGAACAGATCCAAGAACCAATACACGAATGTTGGAACATGACCAAACTGCATAAAAGCATAAACTCAAGATCCATCTTAGAGAAATATAAATATAATAATAGAACAGAGCCAATGATCTATCTAACACTCTGCAAATAAGTTTTAAGGAAATACAGGTTCAACACGATGCCAAAACCCCAAATGCTTATGCATGGTAAGACACTCGAAAAGAGAAAAGGGGGGCACGCAAAACTTAACCGAGCATCTTTAACTTCAGTCAGAGTATAATCCCTACTTAAGGGTTTGGCCAACTATTATTCTTTCTAGGAGATTCTCAAATAAGGAAAAATCATAGTCTTACGAGTTATCGAAGAGTATTTGGAATGGACCCCTGTTTCTTTTCACAACCTGTATAGAAATAACCTGCCATAGAGGTTCCAGAATAAAAAATAAATAGGCTTAGCATACAGGCATGTATAAGACCCTAACCCATTTAAACATACAATTTTATTTTTCGAAGAAGCATAATCGGGAATAGTAATAAAAAAACGACGAGTATAGGAGGAGGGAAAGAAGGGCCTATGGGAAATAAACAGGATAATACTAGAACAGTAAGCCGAAAAAAGGATGAAAACTACAGTAAAATTATTATTTAGGATGGATACATACTGAATAGGAGGAATATGGGAGATTTCCCAAGCCACCATGCTCATGCAAAGTAAAGTCAAGAACAGAGGAAAATGCAGGATTCAACTTAGAGTAGATTGGCACAAAGATGAAAATGAATCATGGCTGCTACCCTAAAACACGAGCCCACGCATACTGAATGTGGTGGGTATGAAGAGGAAATGCACCATGTGACAGTAGTAAAGCGGAGTACTCGGGTTGGAGGAGGGTACAGTGTAACTCTCATTTCCCCTCCACCTCCATTAATGGCTAGACAGAAAATTAAATTTGACTGTCAATACATCTAGTCACATTTAATAAAATGAAGAGGACAAGTAAGGATCTCATCAAAACCATTTTACTTCTAGTTCAATTAGTGTCGATGGTTGGATTAGTTAAGCCTAGAAGTTCTAATCATCTGCCACCTTAGGGATTCACTTCCAACCAGGAAGATTATTGGGTTACGAATTTGGTCAACAGATTAATTTCCCAAGGAAGCCCTCGAAGTTCATAGTCACCTTTACCAAAATCAAAAATAATAAATATAACGTTAAAGAAAATATTTCGACCCCCTTCCTTGTGTCTCTAAAGTTTTCGGGGACTTAAAGTTTAGGCTTGTGCATGTGTATGAGAGTGGATGTTTAATAAGAGGCTGAAAACCTAAGTACTAAGACTATGTCCACCTTTTGCATTACTACAAAGTTTTAAAATTTAACCACTTACGAAGATGAGTATAACTTAAATGAGTATTGAAGAGTAAACATAAATTGAATACATAGGATATTACGATTTTAAGGATTAATCCCCTTATTATAAATCTATCACACAGACTTAGAGCGTAATTCTCTTAGACGATTTTTTATTTTTTTTACGACAAAATTGAGGTTTACTACATATGGTATCAGAGAAAAAGTTACAACACTGGGCCGGAATAGGGCCACATTAGTTGCTTAGTATATATATTCTGATTTATGTAAAACTAATAAACCTTATGGTTACAAACATAAATCCTTTTCTGCTTTGTATTAGTTATGGAAGCTCAGGACGATGAAGAAATCAGGATGGAAGGAAATCTGCAGCAAAGACCCCCTGGAGATCCAAGAAAGAACAGTGATGGAAGCTCACCCATGGAGGTGTTGGAAACACTGAGGAATCTTATTGTTGAACTACAGATTCTCAAAGCCGAGAATGAAAAATTGAAGAAAACACAGCAGGAACAACAAAAGATAAATGTACACCTGTTGCATAGTATAGCCACCAAGAAAATCCCAAAGTAAAATAACCATAATGAAGAAGTCAGCAAAAGGGCCTCCAAGAACTCTAGGCCAGAATCAGAAAAAGGATATAGTTCGTCTAAAGGAACACCTTCAGCTGAAGACAAAACTAAACTAGATAGAAAAAGAAAACAAGTAGACCACCATGAAGGAGAATTTAAAAAGATTAAACTAGCTACCTTTGATGGAGAATCCAGGACAGGAGAAGATGTAACGAACCGCCTCGTTACGCCAACCGTTCGAGTGATATGTGCAAAAAAAATTTTTTTTAAAGTGTGTGTGTGCGTATGTACAAGGAGACAACTACAGTTTACTCACTCTGCGTCGCCACTTGACGACGATGCGACGCAACTAGGATGAACATAAGAATATGACCAGGACGCACGACACGCAACCACAGGCATAAATGATGATCACATGACAAGTCAAACTGACTGATAAAGATGACTGACCTCCCGCCCATCCTACCCTGCAAGGTTAGGACCTCCAAGACACATAATCAACGCTCAAGCCCGGTTTCCCATCGTCCCTAACCATTTAAGGT
>JASDQU010754377.1:2726-19778 GCA_032191745.1 Picea mariana | reverse complement strand
TTGTTCCATAGCTTTATGCTTTCATTCATTTCATGCATGATTTTCAGTTTAACATAGATACGGGAAATGACCTTTTATTTTGTTATAATATTAATTCAAAGTTTGGGAATTTTTCTTAGATAATCTAAAATAGAAACATCAACCTAAAAAACAATAAATCTTTAAAACTCGTTTTCCTCCATGATTGTACCTGTTACGAGACAACCCAATATCAAACCCATTTTTACAGATCAGACCAGTATCACTTTAACTCTTTTTAACACCATCTTAAAAACCGCTACCACCCGGGTTGAACTTAAACGTTCATGGGCAGCCATTGAGTAGGACATTAGCATCCAGGAACAACTGGAAGACATACAAAGACAACTCATAAATCAGCCATAGCTCCTTTTCCCTTAAGAGTTTTTTTTCCTTTCTTTATGTCATAGACCCTATTTATTTTCGGACGCCTAGACTTTATACTTTCAAGCCTTATGTATAATTTATGGAACAAAAATTTTTTGGTGTCATTGTCGGGGATAGAGAGACAAAATTATTGTCCCTGGTAGAATGACATTTGTAAGTTTCTCTCTTTGATAGTGAACAAAGAGAGAACACTTTTTAAAGGCTAAGTTATTATTCACTTGGTGACTCCACGTTTAAGTAAGATGGAATCCAGTCGAAGGAACACTAGACAAAACGCAGATGATAAGCAAACCTCGCCTGTTTCCAACCCTAAAAAAATACTGAAACCAAGAGGATTCCTTAAGAAAGATACTACAGTTTACCAACTTAAATCCACACAGTCTCAGGCTAAGACTGCACCTAAAACCATAAACCCTAAATTCGTTCTACGCAATACCAAGACTAAAGCTCATTTGACTACCTTCGGTGTAAGAGAAGGTATGACATCTACAATATAGTTTGTTTTGATTGATATCCCATCAGGTCTCAAAATAAATTTCCCAACCTCACAGCTTCTAGAAGAGTATACCATACACTCGGATTCAACTCCTGCAAGTTCTCCCATTTATATATCTTTCAAGTCAGAGGAACTGAGTCCCTGTGTCCTGTTTCCACCTTTTTTAGTTTTTTGTCTCCTAATAAACGATTCTCAGAATATTTTTTGCTTCATCCTGAAGAATCCAAAGGATCGATATACAACTTTGAAAATCCTCTTTATAAAGTACTGGTTTCCTCTCCTAGAATATCTATGGCAGCTGTCGAAGGAGGAGGAGGGGGTGATCAAGGCCAAGCCCCACCCTCACCCCCTAGTATTTTCACTAAAGTAGCTACTAGATATGCTCCTTTGGTCCTCCCAGTACCCCTCCATGATTTACTTGAAAACTACATGAAAAAACTACCTAAGTTTATAGGGGAGGGAGACTTAACCGCAGCTGAACATATAAATTTCTTTGATCAATTCACAGATATTCTCTATCTCGATCATGAAGAAATATATTCATGGTTGTTTGTTCAAAATTTCGAAGGATAGGTGAGAACCTGGTTTCTAAGTTTGCCCACAGGTTCAGTATTATCCTACGACGCGTTAGAAAACTCTTTTCTTGGACAATGGGGTGAAAGGAAAGATCACTTATATTATTTAACTAAGTTTGGGGATTTAAGGAAGAAAAATTCAGAAAATGTTATTGAATTCATCCAAATATTTAATAAATGATATAACAAGATCCCAATCGAAGCTAATCCTTACCAACCTGCAGCAAAGGTA
This sequence comes from Picea mariana, assembly GCA_032191745.1. Taxonomy (NCBI): domain Eukaryota; kingdom Viridiplantae; phylum Streptophyta; class Pinopsida; order Pinales; family Pinaceae; genus Picea; species Picea mariana. The sequence goes on along the minus strand of JASDQU010754377.1, from coordinate 18,070 downwards.
ACTTTTGCAGGAGCTTTCGAACCTGATTTCACACTATTATTGAGAGAAAGGAAAGTGGCTGAACTTACCCAAATGGAAGACGATGTCATAGAAATTGAGTCAAATATGATGGCTTCTGGAAAATTAAAAACAAAAATGGAAATGGGAAACAAAGAGATTAAACGATTTAGGGAACAAGCAAGACCCTGCATATCTATAGACAACAAGATGGATGATATGGCAAAGTTAATTAAAGAACTATCAAATAAAATGTCGAAGATGGAACTAGATCAATCTAAAGCAGATCAATTCGTTAGAAGAGAATTTAGGAGGAACCCCAATCCTTAAATACAACAAAGAAAAATTAAAAATGAAGATCAAAAGGTTTAGACTCCTTTAAAAAATGAAAATTTTATAGGAGGTAATGACATGCAAGAATTTGAGTATTTATAAGAAGATATCAATAATCTCGGTGAAGATTGTTATCAACCTCATTTAACTAGACAAGATTGTGAGAGGTCTTTAAAAATAGAACATCAGTCTAATGAGTATAGTAACACAAATAATACAGAGGATCATGCTTGCCAAGAAATCATCGATACTATAATGGTCGAGCTCCAAAAAAAGTATAATCTAAGGTCTAAAACTAAAAACATGACAACTACACAACCAAAGAAAATCCTGCCGAGAGGCAAAGTATATGAACTAGCTCCAAAGGAAACTAAAACATAGAACACTAAGATAAAAGGAGTTGACCCACAAGGTGCCAAAACTAAGAAAGTTGAAACATAGACGGTAGGAACAAAAGCAACTGAAAACAAAGCAATACAAATAAATAAAGTGGAAAAGAAGGAGACCAAAGTACCAATCAGAGAAACTGAAAAAATTATAGGAGGTTTCAGCCTAGAAAATGATATTGACAAAATAAAAGTACCAATACCTCTAGTTGAACTGGAAAATAATCCCATTTACCAAAAACAAATCACCAAAATGATAAATTTTTCAGATATGGGAAGTCAAGATGATGTTATAAATTTGGAAGATGATAAGCCTAATATAATTTTTGGTCCGCATTTTGAAGGGCCCAGAGATATCGTTGCTCCTTTCTACATTACACTAAATGTGCATGATCATCTGCTACATAAATGCATGCTGGATTCTGGAGCCTTTCATAACGTGATTCCCAAGTATATTATGGATAGACTTGGCCTCGAAATTATCAAGCCATACAAAGACCTCTATTCATTTGATTCAAGAAAAGTTAAATGTATGGGCATTATTAAGGATTTAGTGGCAAATCTTGCATAGATCCCAGTAAAACGTATTCTGATGGATGTGGTTATTATTGATATACCTCCAAAGTATGGTATGCTACTATCCAGGTCTTCAGGTGCTAATCTTGGAGGATCCCTTCAGCTAGACATGACATACGCCACAATTCACATCTTCGAAGGGAAGTTCACCCGATTATACCGGGAAACATGGTTGGCATATACAGTAAGTGATCCTCATAATTCTAGAAATTACCATGTTTATGTCGATGGTCAGGACCTTGGAAAATGTATTTTATCGATCAATGAAGATATAGATGAATGTGCTGAAGATTTCATAGAAGGAAATAAAATAGAAAAGATAAAAGAAAGTGTATATAGTACTAGAATCTGGAAAATGTATTTCGATGGTGCTTCGTCATGTGAAGGAGAAGGCACAGAAATACTCTTTGTATCACCCGAATATGAGTTTATCATCCCTTTCTCTTACAGACAACAGTGGGACATAGACTACATGAATAATGTATGTGAGTACGAAGCCCTGGTCTTGCGACTAGAAGCTTCCAGAAAGTTAAACATAAAAAAATTGGAAGTCTATGAAAATGCGGAATTAATTGTAAAGAAAGTAAATCGGCAGTACCATGCTAAACACATGAGATTGAGATATTATAGAAACTATGCCTGGGATCTAATGGAAAAAAAATTATCATCAGTTAATGTCCATCACATTCCCCGTACAAAAAATCTGCAAGCTAATTCATTAGCCAAAGCAGCCTCAACTTTCGCACGTCCTATGGATTTTAAACTCAAGTATCACATAGAGATGAGGCACAGACCCTCCATACCAAGAAATAAACAATACTGGAAGGTGTTTGAAGATGATGAACAGATCAGAAACTTCCTCTAAATGATGGAAGACTTTGTCGAGACACATATTGACTAAGAAAACCAGAATGACCATACTTGGATTATGCAAGAAGGGGAAGATCCTCAAGAGTTCCAAGATAAGATCGCAAATCATCGCATGTTAGTACTGAAAAATAGTCAAATCCCTAAAGGTCTAATTCCCTTAGAAAGACTATTTGACCAAAATGACATGCCCTTAAAATCTACTCTGCAACCTCAACCAGAGGTAGTCGAAGATTGTGATATAGGCACCAAAGAAGAGCCTAGAATGGTAAAAATATCAAAGTATATTCATCTTGGGATGAAAGGTAAGTATACAAACTTAGTCGAGCAATATAAAGATGTTTTTTCATGGTCCTATGATGAGCTGAGAACCTATGACATCACTATGATCGAACACAAGATTCCTTTAAATCCTGGGGTTAAACCTTTTTGGCAAAACCTCAGACAAATTAACCCCATATTATTGCATGTGGTCGAAAGAGAACTAAAAAAACTTTTGGATGCCAAAATAATTGTACCACTCAGGTACTCTGAGTGGGTATCCAAACTGGTCCCATTCAAGAAGAAGAGCGGAGAAATCAGACTGTGTGTAGATTTTAGAAACTTAAATAAATCATCTCTTAAAGACAATTATCTGCTGCCCAAAATGGACCATGTTTTAGAAAAAGTAGTTGGAGCAAATAGGATGTCCATGATTGACAGTTTTTCTAATTATAATCAGATTGCTATCAATGAAGATGATAAAGAAAAAACAACATTCACCACCCCTTGGGGTACATTTATGTATGACAAAATGCCATTTGGTTTAATGAATGCAGGTGCTACCTTCTAGTGGGCTATGGATATTGCCTTCGTTAGTGAAAGAGATAAATTCATGGTTATTTATCTTGATTATTTGACCATTTTTTCTAAATCTTATGAAGATCATGTGATATATCTCAATTAAACGTTCGATAAATGTCGCAAATTTGGTTTGTCTTTAAATCCCAATAAGTCTCACTTTGCAATGCAAGAAGGTAAACTCTTGGTCCATATTGTATCTCGGGACAGAATTAAAATCGATCCTAAAAAGGTCGACGCTATTGACACTATAAATATTCCTAGAAATGTAAAAGAAATCCAGTCATTTTTAGGGAAAATAATTTTTTTGAGATTTATTCCAAACTTTGTTGAAATTGTGAAATTGATTACAGATATGCTCAAGAAGAACAATGAAGTTAAATGGACGACCGAAGCAAAAGCATCATTTGCACACATAAAGAAAATTTTAGGTGAAGCACCTATACTGGCAAGCCCTGATTATCTCAAGGAATTTTTTATCTTCTCATTTGCATCCGAACACACAATTGCAACAGTACTCCTACAAAAGAACGAAGAAGGCTTCAAGCAACCAATAGCATTCTTTAGTAAAAGCCTAAGAGATGCAGAATTGAAATATGACATTATGCAAAAGCAGGCATATGCTATGGTGAAAGCACTAAGGGCTTTTAGAACCTACGTGTTACACTCCAAGATAATTGCATATGTACACACCAATTCCGTTAAAGATATATTGGTTCAACCTGATAGCGACGGGAAGAGGGGCCGATGGTTTTCTAAGATTCAAGAATTCGATTTAGAGGTGAAACCGACAAAGCTCGTAAAAGGACAAGGTTTGGCTAAGCTACTAGCCGAATCAAATTTCAGAGTGCTTGGTACAAATAATCTACAAGAGTATGAAGGATGTATGGATATGGATGAGCTCGACGACCAAATAGCTACAACCAATATAGAATAAAAGTTTACAAATTTGGTGTGGTACAAATATATAGTATCTTATCTTCTGACTTTGAAATGTCCAAGTGATATGACTACATCTAAGTCTAGAATGTTGAAATTGTATGCGGTGAAGTATTGTATTTCAGAGATCCAATTGTATTGGAAAGACCCTCTAGGATTTATACTGGTTTGTCTAGTAGAATCAGAGACCAAAAAGGCCATAAATGAATTCCATAATGGAGTGTGCTGAGGACACCATGCGTGGAGAGAAATGACTTATAAAATCCTAAGAGAGGGATATTATTGGCATAAATTATTTGCAGATGTAAATGCCAAAGTCAGAGCCTGTAATTCATGCCAATTATTTGCAGGCAAGAAGAAACTCCCAGCACTTCCTTTGGTCCCGGTTAAAACGGAGTTCCAACAATGGGGGTTTGATTTTGTAGGCGAAATTAATTCACATTCCAACGCACAACATAAATGGATCCTGACCGCTACATATTATTTCACCAAATGGGTAGAAGGTATTCCGACTAGAAAGGCCACAGATTTAGTGGTGATAGACTTCCTAGAAGAAAACGTATTATCTATATTTGGTTGTCCCCAAAATATAGTTACAGATAATTCTCAAGAATTTAAATCTATGGCAATGGTCATCTTTTTCCAGAAATATAATATTATATCGGGTCACTCCACGACATACTACCCCCAAGGCAATGGGCTAGCTGAATCATCAAATAAAATATTAATTACCATAATTATCAATTTGTTGAACAAAAATAAAAAAAATCCTGGCATGTGCATTTGAAATACGCCTTGTGGGAAAATCAGATAGGCACCAAGAAATCGATGGGCACTTCTCCATTTCAAATGGTATATGGAACTGACGTGGTATTACCCATAAACCTGGCTCTACCTATGATGAAACTTTGGCAAGATGAAAAAGAAGAACCAAACCATGTCACAAGAAGAATAAATCAACTAATTGAAGTTCAGCAGAATAGGGTTGAGGTGGACGAAAGGCTGCAGAAATATCAAGACAACATGAAAGCACAGTTCGATCATAAGGCTAAAGATAGGGAATTCCTCCCTGGTGATTTGGTTTTGAAATGGGATGATAGGAGGGAAGACTCAGAAAAACATGGCAAATTTGATCATATCTGGTATGGACCATTCAAAGTCACATCTTCTGAAGGAAAGAACTCATTTCTGTAGAAAATTTGGACGGTAAAATCCTCAATGCCCCTATCAAAGGGCATTATCTGAAGCATTATATGCAATAAACAATTTCAAAAAATTCCACTGTATATACCGATTTGTGTTTTCTATTTTTATAGTTTTTTGGTAAGTTTTACTTTCACCACAAATAAAGCAGGTTAGTGATTTCCTAGAAATAGAGATATAAAATATTCAACACATTGAATTCAATAAATCTTAAAACCCTGACTCTTTTTGTGTTGTCTTCTCGCAGGATTTGGGTCTACATCCCAAAAATCAAAAAGAATAAAATGGATGTTCATGTATCGGGAAATTGATTCGCTCGAAACAGGTGATAAAAAATGATTTACTAAGATGAGAAGGAAGTGGTAAGTCAAAGGTATGAATTTTTGAAATGTCTAGATTTCAAATGAATATCACCTAGATGCAACAATGGTCTCATGAGTATGAACATATTCTCCCGAGGTATCATCAAAAGAACAAAATTTTCTATGGATCATAAACAGTCCTCTGGATCAGATAAAAATAAGTAAAATAAACAGGAGAAGTAAAATGAACTCAAAGAAAGGATTCCAAGAGTCAAAATTGTGTTATCAAAACTATGTTTATGAAATCCAAAGCCTTCTCTGTCATCCTGCTCCAATCTGTGGTATTTTCCCCTTGACCCCAGACGCCTTCCCATGATTTCCATAGAGGAAGTAGAGGTTACACTTTATCTCTAAAAGATCACAAAAGAATCTTTAGAAGAAATGTAAGTCCTCATGACCCCTCAAATGCTTACTGAACAAAGATATGTATAGGTTAATCCTAACTCTCTTAGTTCTTTTCACAGGTTCTAGAACATTAGTCTTGCTCAAAAGAAGGTCCCTAGAAATCAAATTATCCCATAAGTTTTCCTTCATAATAAGATGTTTTGAAGGTCGAAAGGAAACTGATCCAGAGTAATCAAAGTGAGTAGATAGACCTCTATTGAAAAGTTATACACAAATATCACCCATGGTATACTTTACACTAATTGATTTCCCCCACTTCATGTCAAAGAAAAATATAAGACGGATGGTGAAAAGAATTCAAAAAATTGATTTCCCCCATCTAGACCTAAAAAAATAGATGATGAAAGGAAATTCGTAAAANCCCCACTTCATGTCAAAGAAAAATATAAGATGGATGGTGAAAAGAATTTCAAAAAATTGATTGCCCCCATCTAGTCCTAAAAAAAGAATGATGAAAGGAAATTCATAAAATGATTTCCCTCATCTCAGCATTTAAATGCAAAATTACAATTTGAAGTGGTGAAGGGAAATTCAATAAAGGGAATCAGATAACTTCATCGGAGTACTGAACAGGCTCATTGGCAGTGAAGAAATGTCTAAGATATATGTAGGGATGTTATACATGAATTATAATGTACTCTGGTAAATTAGTTTTCTTTGAAGATAGATCTACATCCCAAGTTCATGCAAGACTCCTTGATTAAAAACATTAAAATTACTTCACCTTGAGGCAAGCAAGAATAACAAAACTTGTTAAAATTCCTAAGGTTGTTTGGATTATCCTAAGTAGACCAGAAATCGGTATCAGGGAAGAGGAAGTCAAATAGACCAAAATTGAGAGTGATTAGGTTTCAAAAGCTTTTAGAGATAAGGATGAAACCCCCTTTTTCCTCTGCACCCTCTTTCTGAACAAGTTTTGCAGAAACAAACTAATGACTCCATTTTCCCAATAAAGGCATGTGGTCTACTGTTCTTCTCGTCCTGCAAGGAGATGAGATCCCTAGATGGATCCTATGTTGAAACAAAGTTTATTTTTCTTCTCTAAATCCAAATCTCCATTTTTCTCTGGTTATGGAGCCGCCCCTAGTTCTAAAAAGGAGTCAAAAGGTCTTTTGGGATTTTTTGGGTTTCGGGGTTCGGTTATTCACGAAGTATATTTTTTAATAACAACTCCCAAGTCCCAGTACCAAAGTCTCAAAAAAGTGATTGTTTAAAAGGAATTGAACATATTTTAAAGTAATAATTAAAAACGTTAACGTCTTTCTAAGCCTTTCACATGTTCTTTTCGTCCATCTCAACTTAAACAACATTTCAAATGTCCCGACGCGCTTTTCACAAAATACCTTTTAATCATGATTAATTAAGTTTTAAAACACACTTAACAAATCGTTAATCAATTGCAATTCAGGAAATCAAAGAGTCGACCTTGAATCTCCTTAAAACCCCAATTCGCGAAGTCGCAAAATTCTTAAAAGCTAATGCTATGTTTATTAAAAAGTAAGAAGGTTTGATAATAATAAATCCCATTGTGATTTCGCGATTCGGGATTTCTTGCGTTAAAGAGTTGTCAGAGTCTCGATACTCCAATCCACGAAAAGTAAATACTAAACCTTGATCGTGATTAATTAAAGGGTTAAAACAAGTGGTTAGTGCCAAAATAAATCCCATCACAGTTTCTCAATTCAAGATTTACTTGTGTCATACCTCTTGGGAACATGATGCTCGAAAATCCGAAACACGAAATCCTAAAAGAATTAAGCACTTAATTGTAATTAACTTAATTTTAAAACAGCATTAAGGTTATTAAATAACTTTTCGAGTTGCGTTATTCGGGAGTTTTCGATGACATTCCTTTCGAAATCCCAGTTTTGAATCGCAGATATGTATCAGTATCTATAATAGATTAATGAAGATATTTTTAACATAATGTGCATATCTCCAGGTGCACCATCCCCATTAAAGAATTTATTTTTTATTGCCTGTATCGGTACGCTAAATTTAAGACAAGTTAAAGGTTAATAAATGTTTGTTATTTCGAATTTCATTCTTACTTTCAGACTAGGAGCGAGTTACATTCAGAAGAACTCACGCATTTATTCTCTGCAATAGGTTTTCATTTTAGCACAAACATCATGGCACCCAGAAAAGCACCTAAGAAGAGTGAGGAGGCATGTGAAATCTCGAATCCAGATGGAGATGTTATATCTGACACTATGCCACATGTTGTGGATTCAGTCAAATCCTAGAGGCATATTTTTGAAACCTTAGACTATGAGATTAGGAATTGACCCGACGATTTCATAAATGAAAAGACTGAAAATAAACTTAGAGACATAGCAGAGTCTGAGCTTCATAAAATAGCCACACGGATGAGACTCATTCCATACAATGACATGATAAGATGGGTTTTATAGAAAACTGACATTCAAACAAGGAGCATTCTAAATAGCCAAAAGGTCGGAAATGGCACGTTCAAACCCAAGCACATCCAAGTAATGCATAAACTCCCCCCTACTTCTAAATACATTTATAATGCCAAATTCGTAGAGGAATTTCAAAGAAAGGAGTGTGCAGAATTTGATCAAACATATACAGGTATAATCAAAGAATGGTGGGGAATTCCAATGAGATTTAGAGTTGATACCCATGGAATTTATTCCACAGCTCCATTAAATGAATACATGGTTTATATATCTCTTATGCTATGTAGACTTTTTGGGAGGAAAATCCCTACCCATTTCCCTACAGAATGGGTGCCACTTCTACACGAAATATCCAAGGGTTACATTATCAACTGGGGTAAAATTTTATCAGATAATCTAACTAAGGAGATTGCAGAGTGCCAAACGGAAAAATTGAAAGGCCGACCTGCATGTTTTTACATGTCTTCATATATTATGGATGTTATCTGTTAGATGACTCCATTCCCCTTGATGAATTGGAGCTGGAATCCAGCCTGTGCGGAGCCATTCATGTTTATCACTCTAAACTATGGGAGGAGAATGTTAAAGGTTTCTTTTATGAAATCTGTCACTATGTAGTGATACCTTTGCACCAAATTTTGTATGGTTATGCACCCCCTCGTATTTCAGATCCAATAGTGGGAAACCTCAAGGCGATAGCAGATTGGTTTATTGAAGAGGGTTTCTCCTATGTCAGGGTTTTTAGGTGCTCGATTCCTCCTCACGTACTTCTGAAATTCCTTCCCAACAGACTGGTGTGTAGGGAGGTGGCCTACCAAATAATAATAGGTGGAATCGACACAGAATTGAATGCAGCTCAGAAGAAGTTCTAGCCACTATTCCTGTACATATTGGGAAGTGTTCACTGCTTAACTTTGGTGATTCCAAGGTAGAATCTACAGCACTGGAAGACATCAAATTGGTATATCTTGAACTCAGAAAACATGACCCTTATCAAATTGTAGGAAATCATCTTGCTCATTTCAATATGAAAATGTATGAACATGAATATTCTCCCTGTGATTACATGTTCAAGGGAGTAAAAACCTATGAGGAAATATTACACAAAGTTCAGGCATTATCACCCGACCTGCAGGCCAGCTTTCTGACTTTCCATAAGAACAGGAAAAGCGGTTTGCCGAAGATACTACAAGGAGAATCAACAACCCCTCCTCTAGCTCAAGGAAGTATTCCCCTAGGTTTCGAATCATAGGTTGATGATAAAGGGACTGGAGAAGAAAATCCAAAGAATATTGAAGCATCTTCACAAAAAAGCAGAAGCTTCAAAAATAGATCACCCAAAGTCTAAAACATAATTTAGGTTCGAGAAACCTTCAAAGTCGAGTCAAATGATTCCTCTTTTATCATCAACTATTCTTGCTGATATCCCCAAAACAGTAGGAGAAACTCAATCTTCATAATTGGGCAGCCCTATTTCATCATTAACTCCTTTACAGTCAACTTTTGGGACCCCCCATCTGGAAGTCATATATGTAAGTGACCTTACTCCTATCTCTAGAGAAGAGATACCTTCCTCTGACTACTTTTTTAGTAAGAAGGGGAAGGTTGTAGTAAAATAGGAAATGCATATGAGAGAAGGCACAATGGTGAAGAAACATAGAGTGCTCGTAGATGGGTAGAACCTAGAAGAGGAAGATTTCTCCAGAGGAGTAACAGGCTCTATGGGAGCTTTGGCAATGACCAATTTGTTCTCAGTTGACTCTCTGAAAACAAGGCTGAAGCAGAAAAATCAAATGATAGCTCAGTTGTAGGGTCAAATAAGTCACACAAAGAATAATATTCAGGAGGAAGTAAATCAAAGAGTTGAACATGCCAGAACTGTTGACAAACAAGAAATGCAATTGTTGAAGTCTAGTTTAGATGAAGCGAACAAGAAAATGCAAATGAGTCAAGTACAGGTTATTCGACAGGAAGAATTAGTGAGACAGTTGCAGGATGAGTTGAAGTCCATTGAAGGAAAAGTCATGAATATAACAACATTTCAAGCCCAAGCACTAGAGGTGCATGAGAAACTACAAGTAGAACAACAAAACATGCTCTCTAAAATAGAAATCGTTCAAAACTTCTTCCTGGAAATAAGCCACTCGCTGAATAACATTGATTTCAATGAAAAAGAGGCTACAGCAGCTTGTGCTACTTTTCAAAAGGCAGTAGCATTTTCAGCTAGCGAGGAAGTACAAGCAATCCCAAAGTTGATTGTAGAAGAATAGATCAGGGTAGACATCATATTAAAAACATGGGAGACCAATATTGCCAAAAGCAGGAAAATGGCAAGAGAAGTTAAGAAAGAATGTGAATAAGTGTTTGATCAGCTAGATACAAAAACACCAGGCAATGGTAAAGGTGATTGTCCTGGGATATTAGGATAGATCAATGTTGTAAGGCATCAACTGCATATCAATGAGAGATGGAATGAATCCCAGCTCGATATTTCACAATTGAAGCAACTTGACATCACCCAAATGGATAAGTGGTTAATAAATCCAAATCTACAATTGTAGTTGACAAAGTTTGAAAAGGGGAAGATTGAAGACATGCTGCCCCAAATTTAGAGGAAGTTGTATGTGTTTGAAGCAAAGGATATGACAGAACCTTCTAGAATTTTGGTGCAGTTTCTAGACAGGTGCATCGAGTGTTTTGGACCAAGCGAATGAAGCGCTTCAAAGAAATGATGAAGTAACGCATGTATGCTCATTTTTGTCTAATTGTTAGAAAATTAAGAGTAACCGAGCAAAACGGTTCAAATTTTGTATTCTGTAACCGTCAACACCTAGGAGATTACGAGAATACCAATCGTCTAGGGTTGATGATTTTCTTTGTATAAATACAATTTTGAAAGATGGCACCAAGGGGGGGGGGTTTTCCTTGGCCGAATGTAGCAGAGAAATTTTTCATTTGCCAGAATTAATACAAATGCAAATCGAAGACTCCAAACCCCGCCAAGTTTGAGTTATGTGTTCCTCTGTTATTTCATATTTAACATCATTTCTTATATATCTTTGATGAATTCTTAGCTGCAATTTAGTACAACCTCTATTGTGGTGATTGATTATTTTATTCATCTAATCATTTACAGTTTTTCCTCTGTATCGGCTATCAGTAGGTACAAGACCTATGAATTATTTAGATTTCTATATCTTATGCTTCATTAAAGTTTTTCTTGTCTATTTTCTTCTTCTATCACAAAGTGATATTCTTCCTTGGTTGATGCCTCACATTGTTCCACAGGTTTATGTTTTCTTTCATTTCATGCATGATTTTCAATTTAACTTAGATATGATAAATGGCCTTTGATTTTGTTATACTATTAATTCAAAGTTTGGGAACTTTTCTTACATAATCTAAAATAGAAACAAAAACCTAAAGAACAAAAAATCTTTAAAGCTCTTTTTCCTCCATGACTATACCTATTACGAAACAGACCAATATCGAACCCAGTTTTACAGATTAGACCAGTATCGCTTTAACTCTTTTTAACACCATCTTAAAAGTTTCTACCACCCGGGTTGAACTTGAACATTCATGGGCAGCCATTTAGCAGGACATTAGCATCCAGGAACAATTGGAGGCTACACAAAGACAACTCAGAAATTAGCCATAGCTCCTTTTCCCTTAGGAGTTGTTTTTTCTTTCTTTATCTCATAAACCCTCTTTATTTTCGGATGCCTAGACTTTACACTTTCAAGCCTTAAGTATAAACTCTGGAACAACATGTGGAATGTCACATAACTCCTCATTTTTTGAGAGTTATGGCCTTACAAAGATGGAGGACCCTCATATGTAGGCTTGAAGCCCCAAAAGGTCAAAGAAGTCAAAGAGCTTGCATAGAAGAAATTATTATTTAAATGATAAAGTGAAGTGACAAATTTAGGGAGGATTATTTAAATAATAAAGAGAAGTGACAAAATCAAAGAAGATTATTCAAATAATAAAGTGAAGTGATAAAGTCAAGGAGGATTATTTAAATAATAAATAGAAGTGACAAAATCAAATAATATTATTTAAATAATAAAGTGAGGTGAAAAAATCGAGGAGGAATATTTAAAGGATAAAGTAATGGAGAACTTTCTAATTATGGAAAGTGGTTAACCCTAAAATGAGGAAAATAGGTTAAGTGGCCTAGAAATGGGTTAAGTGACTTAGAAGGTGAAGATTATAACTAAGAGGCAAGGGTCTCTTGTGAATAGCATCTTTTTGTGTATCTCCTAAGCATGATTGAAAATCTAGTTTGAAAGAGAGAGGGTATGGAGGATCTCACAAATGCATCAAAGTTTCAGCATGTCTGAGATCATGACGAAAAAAGTCTCGGAGGTTCAAAAACCCTATTTTCTAAGGTATATGTGGGTTGTATGAAGACAGGGCACATACAATGGATGAGTTCATGAAGATTGGTGTGTGTGATGATGAGAGGCTCTTGAAGACAGAAGCAGGTTCTAGATCTGCATTCTATGGGCTCAGATCTATCACTAAGACTCTGGTATGTTTATATTGTTGTCTTGATGGATACTATTGTTTATTGAGTGGTGAACTCTTAAGGAATTCTTGGTATGGTTGTTGTGATGTGGTTTGTGTTGGTTAATGGAGTGAGAAACACTCTTATGATTTAGTGTTGATATGATTTCTATAGTATGTTGATTGCTTATACATGATTAAGTAGCATTCATATTGTATGGTCGAGGAGCATGAGTAAGTTGTTGGAGAGCTTGGATGTGTTGTGACTGGATGTGGGTCAGTTTGGACAGTGGAAGACAGAAGAGAATGTGATTGCAGGTTGTAGAGGATCTGACTGTGTGAAGTAAAGAAAAACCCTAGTTTCTCATAAGTATACGTAGGTTGTAGTATAGACTGGACACGTACATATGCAGGTTGTACTACTGGTAGGGTGAATACATACTAGGTACATATGCAGGTTGTACTCCTGGTTGCGTACTTGTGACATAGTGATATATGTTGAGGATCGTTGCCTCATCTCAGTTGGTGTTGAGGGTGTAAGTTGAGTCTTGCATTATAGATCCCGTGCTCTTGTAGAATTGTACTTTATTCAGATGTTGCTAAAAAACCCCAAGGATTGTAGTCTGTAATAAAAAGAAAATTGTACATACATCTTGTGTTCTTTGTGTTCCTTGTGGTGATGATTTGTTGATGATATATTGTTGATATATGTTTCTGATATGTGTTCACATTTAACTGGTTATAAATGACAGCAATGAGTAATGAGTTAATGGTGATTGATAATTAATGATTTTTGTGTAAGAGGGAAGTTTTGTTAAAAGGATCCCTACACTATTCAGCCCCGCCTCTCAGTGTAGTCGGTGTGTCCAAGAGATCTGATGTACCTTCTTCAAGGTCCCTTCAAAAACTTATGTTCATATGCATTGTAGGACTTTGTTGTATCTACTACAAACTCTCTGATAAATCTTGCAACAATGTTGTCTAGCCAGAAATCTAGTGCGCGTGTAAACTTATTATTAACTTGTTGTAACTACGCGACCTCTTCCAGATTCCACTCTAGCTATCTAACCCAATTCATAGGATGGTTGTATTTCAATATTTTTATCCACTCTTGCAATATGTGTGGGAAATCATAGAAAAATACTTCATGCAAGTTGATGAATATGTACTTGTCCAAATATTTGCATCGTGTCAACTTTAGGTTTATGTTATCTTTATGTGCAAACTCTAACTCCTTTTTCTTCAACTAGATCTCTATCTCTGCCTTCATGGGATTCCATGGTCTCATCATCCCCTTTTAGATTCTCATTATTTTACCTTTTTATCGTTCGATCCAGCATTCTTTTGATGCTTCTTCAACAAATCTCATGTGCTCAATCCCATTTTCTTCCAATCAACCAACAATGGAACCATTTTTTGGTTTTCCTTATCTCTTTTCTATTGGTCTTGAGGATTTTTCTAGGTTATTCTGATTCTAATTGACCATCATAGACTGACCCTGGTTCAGAACTAAGAAGATTCCAAACAAAATCCCTTAAAATCTATCGGTCGCTCTGGTAAACTAGAAGGAAACACAGTACACGGAGTGTACTATGCAGTCTCACCTGAGATATCTCTATGGGTGGCTGCAATACTTAGGTGTTTGTAGCCTGATACTGAGTGATATTTGTGGTTGTGTGTCGTAAAATTTATTCATTCAATCTAACATCTAGTTATAACATTCATTTTATGCATGCATGTGGAATACCAGATCTACTTAGTTGCTTCATTTATCTACCATTCATCTACTAATCATACATAAAGAGGCATTCATTCATTCACATAACATAGGTTTTACTGTGGTTCACCCCCTCCTGGGATACGTCCACAAAGATCTAGCTCTCAATATTTTATTATGGTTTAGAAATATATCACTACGCACGTGTTTACATTCTTGGATCTCATTCTCCTCAACAAGCTCCTCGATCCTTGTGAAGCTGACTAGATCATACCAGGATCCTCAGCCTGTGATCTAACCCTCTGGATCGAGTTTCTCACTCCTTCCTTAGCTCCCCAGTTGAATGACTCATACATTTCTTACAATTATATTATTCTCCCTTGTTCTCTCTCCCTCCATATGTCACCTAAGTACTACTTATTTATATTCTTGGCTCACCAACCATTACAATGCATTACAAAAACCCTAACCCTAGTTATGGGGGAGATCATTGTTGATAGTGAGAGGGGGGTGAATCAGTATCAAGTACAATTTACAACCTTTTTAACTTATACTTAAACCATTCAACTATATCCAATGAGCAATGAATAATAGTATAAGAGTTACACCAATACACCACAATACACCATGCACAATACATGAGAAATAATCAATAGTTATTGTTCAAGGGAAGTAATGACTTCCAAAGGTAGCTACAACTTCCAAATGTAAAGGGAGGGATAAACCTCCAAGACGAAGATACAATCCTCCAATATCAAGAGATATTTGAACTCTCCATCCTTTC